>PVHX01032707.1:0-13689 GCA_004024805.1 Geosciurus inauris
CTGTGTATTTTAATTTTTTGAGGTTATTATGAATGGAGTGGTTTTCCTGATTCCTTCCTTTTGCTGAATCCCTATAGGAGTACAAGAAAGAGATTGATTTATGGGTGTTGATCTTGTATCCTGCTACTTTGCTGAACTCATTTATAAGCTCTAGAAGTCTTCTGGTGGAGTTCTTGGATCTTCTAGATATAGAATTATGTCATTGGCAAATAGATAGTTTGACCCCCCTCCATCTGTATCCATTTGATTTCCTTTTCTTGCCTGATTGCTCTGGCTAATGTTTCAAGGAATATATTGAATAGGAGTGGTAAGAATGGCTATCCTTGTCTTGTTCCTGATTTTAGAGGAAATACTTTTAGTTTTTCTCCATTCATTGTGATGTTGGCTCCGGATTTGTCATAAATGGCCTTTATGAAGTTGAGGTAAGTTCCTTTGATCCCTAACTTCTCCAGTATTTTTAACACTGTATTGTGATGATCATGCGATTCTTGTCCTTATTTCTGTTTAAGTGGTGAATTATATTTATCGATTTGCATAAATTGAACCAGCCTTGCATCCCTGGAATGAAACCCACTGGATCATGGTGTATTATCTTTTTTGATATGTTTTTGAATGTGATTTACTAATATTTTATTATCTATGTTCATCAGGAGATTAGTCTATAGTTTTCTTTCCTTAATTCATCTTTGTTTGGTTTTGGTATCAGGGTTATACTGGCTTCATAGAATGTGTTTGTGAATATTTCCTCCATTTCAATTTCCTGGAATTAATTGAGAAAGACTGGTGTTAGTTCTTATGTAAAGGTCTGGTAGAATTCATCTGGGAATCCATCTGGACTTTTCTTTTTTGAAAGGCTTTTAATTGCTGTTTCAATTTCATTACTTGCTATTGGTCTGTTTATGTTTTCTGTATCTTCCAGGTTTAATTTGGCAGGTCATATGTGTCTAGAAAGTTGTTGGTGTCTTCTAGTTTTTCCTGTTTATTGGAGTATAGATTTTCAAAATAGTTTCTGATGATCCTCTGGATTTCAGAAGGTCTGTGGTGATACCTCCTTTTTCATCTCTAATCTTGTTGATTTGGATCTTCTCTCTTTCTTTTGGTTAGTTTTGCTAAGGGTTTATTAATATTCTTTATCTTTTCAAAGAACTACCTCTTTGTTGCATTGATCCTGTGTATTGTTTTCTTACTCTCAATTTCATTGATTTTGGCTGTGCTCTTAATTTTTTCTTGTCTTCCATTGGTTTTGGAATTACTTTGTTCTTCTATCTCTAAGGCCTTAAGGTGGGGTGTGAACTTATTTATTTGAGATCTCTCTATTTTTAAATGTAGGCACTCAGTGTTATAAATTTTCCTTTTAGAAGTTCTTTCATACTGTCCCAGAGATTTTGATATGCTGTATATCTGCTCTCATTTCTAAGAATTTCTTGATTTCTACTCTCATTACTTCTTCAATTCATTCTTTTAAAAAAAATTTTTTTTAGTTGTTGATGGACTTTTATTTATTTATTTATTTAATTTATATGCAATGCTGAGACTCAAACCCAGTGCCTCACACATAGTAGGCAAGTGCTCTACCACTGAGCTAGAAACCTAGCCCCTGATCCATTCTGTATTTAAGATATTATTGTTCACTCTACATGTGTTTATGTGGTTTTTATTACTTTTCTTGCTGTTGATTTCTAGTTTCATTCCATTATCTTCTGATAGGATACATGGTATTATATCATTTTTTTATTTGATAAGACTTGCTTTGTGGCCAAGATTTTACTATTTTGTAAAAAGTTCCATGTGCTGCTGAGAAGGTAAACTCAGCTGTTTTTGGGTGAAATATTCTATAGATGCCTGTTAGGTCCATTTGATTTATAATATTATTTAGGTTGAAGATATCTTTGTTGATTTTATGTTTTGACAGCTTGTATATTGGTGACAAGGGTGTTTTGAAAGCACCCAGTATTATTGTGTTGGAGTTTATCTGGGATTTAATGTCATGGAGTTTTTAAAAAATGTAATTGGATATGATTACATTTGGGGCATAAATGTTACTCTAGTTATATCTTCTTGTTGAATTGTTCCCTTTACCAGGATATAGTGGCCTACTTTGTCTCTTCTGATTAACATTTGCTTGCAATCTTCTTTGTCAGATATGAGAATAGCTACCCCTGCTTGTTTTGGGGGTGGGTCTGTAACCATAGAATATTTTTTCCATCATTTTTCCTTTAGCCTGTGTGTGTCTTGCCTAAAAGATGAGTCACTTGTAAACAGAAACCATGAGCATTCAGCATTAATATGGATATGTGTTTGTGGTTTTCTGCCATTTTGATTTTTCGCCATATTTAATCCTGTCTTGCTTCTCATTTGGTAGATTACTCTCGATCTTTCTCTGTTTGGGAGATATGTTTTTTTCTTTGTTTTTTTTTGGGGGGGGGGTTGGTACTAGGGATTGAACTCAGGGGCACTCAACCACTGAGTCACATCCCCAGCTGTTTTTTTTATGTATTTTATCTTAGAGACAGGGTCTCACTGAGTTGCTTAGCACCTTGCCATTGCTGAAGCTGGCTTTGAATTCATGATCCTTCTGCCTCAGCCTCCTGAGCTATTGGGATTATAGGCATGCACCACCTTGTCTGTCTGTTTGGGAAATTTGGGAATTGGTTTTTATTTCTTCTGTATGCAGTTTATCTTTAAATATTCTTTGTAGTGCTAGCTTGGTGCTCATGAATTCTTTTTCTTTTTAATTTAAAAAAAATTTTTTTTTAGTTGTAGATGGACACAATGTCTTTATTTTATTGGTTTGTATGTGGTACTGAGGATCGAACCTAGGGCCTCACACATGCGAGGCAAGCGCTCTACCACTGAGCTACAATCCCAGCGCCTCATGAATTCTTTTAGCTTATTTTTGTCATGGAAATTTATTTTTTAAATTTTTTTAGTTGTTGATGGATCTTTATTTTATTCATTTATTATTTTATATGTGGTGCTGAGGATCGAACTCAGGGCCTCACGCATGCTAGGCAAGCGCTCTACCCCTGAGCTACAGCCCCAGCCCGTGTCATGGAAAATTTTTATTTCCCACTTGAATTTGGTTGAGCTTTGCTGGGTATAGTAACCTTGGCTGGCAGTTGTTTTCTTTTACAACTTAGAATATCTTATTCCAGGTCTTCCTTGATTTTAGCATCTGAATTGAGAAATCAGAAGTGAGCCTTATTGGTTTGCTTCTAAATATGACCTGATGTTTCTTTCTTGCATCTTTAATATTCTTTCCTTATTTTCTATGTTAGAGACATTTTGATTATGATGTGTTTTGCTGAATATATATATTTGGGGTTCTGTAAACCTCCTGTATGTGGATGTTTGTATTATTTTTGATATTGGAAAAGTTTTCTGTAACTATATCATTGAAAAACATTCTTTATGCCTTTAGCTTATAATTCCATGTTTTGTTCTATCCAAGTGATTCTCAGGCTTGACCTTTTAATATTGTCCCAGAGTTCTTGTATATTGTGATCATATTCTATCATTTTCCTCTTTATTGTATTCTGTGTACTCAAAATCATATATCCTGTCTTCAAGGTCTGAAGTTCTGTCTTCAAGGGCTGAAGTTCTATTTTCTGTATAATCTAATCTGTTAGTCATACTTTCAAGTGAATTTTTAATTTTATTGATTGTATATTTCATTTCCAGGAGTTCTGATTTTTTTTTTCACTGCTTATATTTCTTTATTGAAGTAATCTTTTATCTCCTGTATTTGCTCTCCTATTTCCTTAGATCTTCTTTCAGTTCATTGAACATTTTAATAATCAGTTTTTCTGTAATCTTTCTCTGTGGATTTTATCTACATCACTATCAGTAGGATCATTTTCTGGGGGAATTATGAATTTTTGGGGGAGATTTGTTTGTCTGTTTTCTCATGCTTTCAGAGGTCTGGGCTTGTGTATCAGTTGAGATGGATTCCCCTTCCTAATTTTTTACATATGTCCTTTTTGTGTGTAAGTATCTTATTTGTTCTGGGACTTTTGTTTTTTTTTTATTTTTTTAAATTTTTTTAAATATTTTTTTTTAGTTGATGGATCTTTATTTTATTCATCTATCATTTATATGTGGTGCTGAGGATCGAACCCAGTGCCTCATGCATGCTAGGCAAGTGCTCTACCACTGAGCTACAGCCTCAGCCCAAGACTTTTGTTTTTGATATATGAGTAGATATCAAGGTGTGGGACCTGAGATCCCTCTCTGATTGTTTCTCCTTGGGTCCTTATTTGTGACCATACATTTCCAAACTGTCTTTGGCCTCACTGTTTCTTTTCTTTTCTTTTTTAAAAATATTTTTTATTTTATTTATTTATTTTTATGTGGTGCTGAGGATCGAATCCAGTGACTCACATATGGGAGGCAAGCGCTCTACCACTGAGCTACAGCCCCAGCCCTCACTGTTTCTTTTTCTTTTTAATATTTTTTAGTTATACATGGACACAGTGTCTTTATTTTGTTTCTTTATTTTTATGTGGTGCTGAGGATCGAACCCAGTGCCTCACATGTGCGAGGCAAGTGCTCTACCACTGAGCCACAATCTTAGCCCCCTCACTGTATCTTTATTCTGTTCAATTGATTCTATTGTTGATTCTTTCTATGGCATTTTTAATTTTGCTCATTATTTTTTCCAGCTTCTGGATTTAAAAAATTATTATTTCAATTTATGTGTTAAGATTCTCTGATAAATTACAGAATTGTTTCTTTGAATTTTCCTTTTTTGGGGGGGAGTGGTAGGTACTGGGGATAGAACTCAGGGGCACTTGACCACTGAACCACATCCTCATCCTTATTTTGTATTTTATTTAGAGACAGGGTCATACTGAGTTGATTAGCACCTCACTTTTTACTGAGGCTGGTTTTGAACTCACAATCCTCCTGCCTCAGCCTCTTGAGCTGCTGGGATTACAGACGTGCGCTCTTTGAGTTTTCTTGAAGTTCATCGAGTTTCCTTAAAACTGCTCTTTTGAATTCTCTGAGAGATTCCACTTTAGAGTTTATTTCTGGTGTCTTGTTTTGGTGACATCATGATTCCCTGAACATTTTTGATGCTTTTGATGCTTTATGCATGTGATGACATCTATGCATTAAAGTATTCGGTATTTATTTCTCTGTAAGCAGTCTGGCTTAGTTTGTGTCTGTCCTTCCAAAGATTCTGATTAGGCCAATTTTTATGTTCTCTGTGCCTGTGGTCACTGCTGCTGTTTCAGAACTAGGTGATGTTCTAAGCCCAAGTTTGCTATGAATTTGCAGTTGATGTGTTGATACTGTTTCAGCAGTAGAGAGTGCCACAAGTTCAAGATTCCTGTAGGGCCACAGTAGGTAAATTGTTCCAGACTAGATGGACTTAAAGAGGGCCTAACAAGACTAGTTCATCCTGCTGGGTTTTCAAGTTTCTTCCTGTGGCCAGGGTAGGTGCAGAGGCTCCATCCATAGTTACCAGCCTGTAGTCAGGGATTATGGGACTCTTCCTGGTGCTGGGCCTTGCCATGATACGCCTGGCTTGGGCTCCAAGGCAACTCTTAGCACCCATTTCCCCCTCCTTTCCTTGAGTGAACAGTGGCTCTGTGCTCTGCTGTCTGGGGTTGAGGGGACAATGAACTGGGTAGTTCCATGGTCACTATAATGTGAGGCCACACCTGAATCCCACAACCAATGACACCAACACAGCCCAGAGGTAGGAAGAAAGTCCACACTGAGGTTTATTTATACCAAAGTCTGCAGCAGTCAGCTGGCAGTGATGTGGGCCAGAACGTGAATTTGTCCCATAGGGCTGTGAGTCTGCCTGGTGCCAGGGTAGGTCCAGAGGCTTCTTCCACAGGCACTGGCCTGGGATTGGGTTTTACTGCTATAGGCCTGGCACTGAGTTCCAAGGCAAAGTCCTATATTTACTTCCCTTTCATTTCCCCCAGCAGATTGCATTCTTCTCTATCCTGTGCTTTTTCTTGGCTGTGGGAGCGATGGTAGAGTCAGTCCCTTGGCTGCTTAGGCTAATGACAACCTCCATTGCACCTAAAGCTCACAGAAACAGGGATCAGGGCAGTCCCAGGGTGTGCTTTGGGGTCCTGTCATAGTTAGTGGTGGTATGGATTAGAACACAAATCTATCTTGCTGGGGTTTTGAATTTCCCCCTGACTTTGGGGTGAGTCCACAGAAGCCATACAGAGACACTGGCTTGGGATCCAGAGTCATGAGGTTTTTTTTCTAAATTTTTTTGTAGATGGACACAATGTCTTTATTTTACTGCTTTGTATGTGGTGCTGAGGATCGAACCCAGGGCCTCACGCATGTAAGGCAAGTGCTTTACCGCTGAGCTACAGTCCCAGCCCCAAATATTTTTTTAAAGTAAAGCCTCCACTACTTTTGAAAGTATGATTGACAAAAAAAAAGTTGTATGTATTTAATGTCTAAAACTTGATGAGTTTGGAGATAAATATATACCCATGAAACATCTCCAAAATCTATATCATAAATTTATCCATCTCATCTAAATTCCAATTGTAAATTAAGTGCTTGTTTCCTTTTATTTTTTCCCTCTTTGCCACAATTTTTAAAAAATAAATTTTATTGTGTGTATTCAAGGAATAAAACACGATATCTATCTCTATCTCTATCTCTATCTAAAATATATCATACATACATAATGGCTACTATGGTGGAACAAATTAACATATCCATCATCTCATTTAGTTACCCATCCTTTCCCTAGGTCTTGCTATATGTTTCATTTATTCAGGCAAGAGTTGATATTATCCCAATGGAGATGAAAAACAATAGTTCCAGAAACAGAACCCATGCATTGCAAAGAATTCAAAGTCAAATTTACTGGGGATAAAACTCTATTTATCTTAGAATGGATTTGGATTTTTAGAACATGGATATAAAGCAGGAGAAGGAACATAAATATAACTCCAAAGTCTCTCTATATCTATTTAAACTACAGAGTGGTGAAGCAAGATCTTAAATTCTTTTAGAAAATAAAAGATCCCTTTGAACTATTTTCCATTGTCCTACCTGTCACTTCAAAGAAAGAGTTGGTATGATCTTTAGAGACTTTCTTCTGTCCAAAGAAGGATGTGAGGATGCTGGAAAGGATAATTTGAACTGAATATCCCATCCACAAATCCCCCAGCTTTCACCCACATTTCCTCATAGGGTTGTTATAAGAAATGAACAATGAATGGCTGTAAATCATCTTGAAAAGAATAAGGGGCAGAAGAAATGTTTCTTAATAATTTCCTCCAAAAGTGATACAAATTATGGAAATGGGCAGATTAAAGTCAGGCCTCCCTCTGATCTTCCAGAGAGTGGGCAGGTTTGCCCAGGCAAGGGTATTGTTTTCACTGCTGGTCTCCAGTGAAAGACCAGTCCTCGCTACAGGTGGTAGCAGTGTTGGGGGTCTCAATTACTACCTGGGATCAAAGCTATTCAATTCCCATAGTAATGTCCAGGAGCCTTTGGAGTGTTGAGCTGTGCTGCATTTTAGAGTATACACAGGCAAATCATTTGTGATACAACATGAAGAATTTTTTTTGTTGTTTATTAATTGCCATATCTTTAATTTTCCTTTTTTTAAAAATTTTTCTCAAAAGTTACATTTTAATACAACATGAAGAATTTTTAACCCCATCTTTGGCCCTTTCATTCTCACTGATTCTAGTTCTAAATATTCTACTCTTCTTTACTTTCTTCCTCTGCAGAAGTTTGCATATGTCTCCTCTGTGGTGTTCTATTGTCAATAAGGCTATTAGTACCCAGCTGTGCACACTGAGAGTTCTCACTAAATCATGTGTTCACCATGAATTTCACCATGAATTGTCTACATTTCAGAAGATCAAAACCAGATGCTAATGACTTATTGCTGACATTTAGCTATAAGTAGAAATTCTGCAAGACATACTATAGTTTTGTTTTTTTTTCTGAATGAAAGATCATCTTAGTTGGGATTCCCACAGAAGCCAATCCTAATTCAAGAATTCAAGTGCAAAATATTTAATTGGAGATGAAAGAAACACTGGTGGGGAGTGCAGGAAGTGAGAAAGGCAAGGGAAGAAGTCAATACAATGTGATACTGAAACCTAAACCTGCCGAAGAACTCTAAGAGGCAATGGAGAAAACATGCCTCAGTGTTCCCACGTGGGTGGGTGGGGAAGCAGAAGCTTATATCTACTAAAGCCTGTTAGTTCTTGGACTGAGAATTGTTGGGGAGTGCTATGATTTGGATAAGCGTCTCCCAAAGGCTCATGTGTTAGGGGTTTGGTCTCCAGTTTGGTGCCATTGGGAAATTATGGAAACTTTAAGAGGTAAGGCCTAGTAGGTCATTGGGAGTGTGCCCTTGAAGGTAGATTGTGGGATCCTGGTCTTTTCTTCTTTTTTTCACTTCCTGGTCAGGAGGTGAGTGATTTTGCTCTGTCTCTGCCATGATGTGCTGCTTTGCCAAAGGCCCAAAATCAACACCATCAATCTATCATGGACTGAAACCTCAAAAACTGTGATCCAAAATTAAACTTTTCTATTTACAAGTTGATTACCTCAAGTATGTTGTTACAGTAATGGAAATCTAACAGGGACCATTAGTTTTTCTGCACTTTCATTCTGCTGTTCTTATGACAAAATGGGCATTATGCTTGTAGGTTAGAATTTGGGTGGGTATTAACAAAGAGGCTATTGGATATCTAGAATAACATGCAAACTTTTTTTCAGCATAATTGAACATTTATACTACCAAAGAACTTTTTTTCTGATGAAGGGTAAGAAGCAGGTTTCATTTATTTGGATTTAATGAAGAAGAAGAAGAAGAATACTTTCTTTACTTAATAGACTTGAGTATCAAATGCATTCACAATTTCTGAAAAAGTCCACAACAGAAATAGAAGGTGGTAGTGGAAATGATTTGACAGTTTTCAAGTGGATAGAAAAATGAATCCAAGAAGAGCAGTAAACTAGAGAACTATCATGTTCATTTCTCATTTTAATATTTTTAAGTAGTTTTGCTTCTTAACCTCAAAATATAGAGTTTCCAGTGGTTTAATTTGTTTCATGTTTTCTGATTTATCAGAAAGACATCTTGGAATTTGAATGATTTCAGTTTGGGCCAGGTGGACATCTGCTCCTGATTTGGCCACATGGAGGTTGACACTGTCCTAGTCTTTACTAAAGAGAGTCAACAGTATGAGTAGTTTTGGATTTGGAGGGATTCCCTTTCTAAAAAAAGACATTAGTTTATTTAAAAATAATAATGGTCAGGAGGGTGGTTTTCCCAGGGCGAGGCTTATCCATTGCACTTGTGATGTGCTGACCCCTGTGATTTCCCCAAATGTGGGAAACTTGACTGCATAATTTATGGTAGCGGGGACTGCATTCATGCTTTCCCCTAAAAGAAAATAATGAATTTATTACACCTTAACACAAACTAGTAGCACATTGATATAAACTAGGTGTTTTTAAAAAAATATTTTCTTTTTTCTCCAGATTTTTTATGCCTTATAGTTACACAAAATAGTGATACTTGTTACATATTTGTATATGCACACAGTACAGCAATATAATTTGGTTAATTTCATTTCCCAGTACCTTCTCTTTCCCTCTTCTTGCCCCTCCTCTGGTCCACTCCTCTACCCTACTGATTGGAGGAAGTCTCTTTATAGCCTATTTAGTATGTGGTCAATTTTTACAAATGTTTCATATGTTCTCAAAATGAATGTGTATTCTCTATTCATTGAGAGCAATGTTCTGTTTATAAAAGTTAGATCAAGCTATGTTTTTAGTATGGATTAAATCTTTGTTAGTTTTACTAAATATTTTTACCACTTAATTGACAACTTTTGGAGGAAAATTAAGCAAACTCTCCTATGATGATAGATCTGTTATGAAAATTTGCTTTATATATTGTGAAACTACATTATTAAATGCATACAGAGTCAAAATTGTTTATATCTTTTTGGTATATGGTTCTTTCTATTGCCAAGTGAGGTCCCACTCTATTCCTACTAAATAGTTACCCTTTAAATTTTGCTTTCCCTGATATTAATTTTTCTAAATAAATTTTTATTATTATTTGCCTAGTTTATATTTTATTTTAGTTTACATATGTCATGTTTTAGGTGTTCCTTTATTTCTTTATTAGTGCATATTAATTATACAGAATGGTGGGGTTCCTTGTGGCATATATAAAACCAACATTTGATTAATTTCCCTTCTTTTGTTTTTTTGGTACTGGGGATTGAACTCAGGGGCACTCGACCACTGAGCCACATCCCCAGCCCTATTTTGTGTTTTATTTAGAGACAGGGTCTCACTGAGTTGCTTAGTGCCTCGCCATTGCTGAGGCTGGCTTTGAACTCGCGATTCTCCTGTCTCAGCCTCCCAAAGTGCTGGGATTACAGGCGTGCACCACCGCGCCCGGCTGATTAATTTCCCTTCTTAATATCTCCTCAACCTTCTCCACCTCCCTCTCCCTTGTTCTCTTCCTCTACTTTAGTGGTCTCTCTTCTAACTTCAGGGTTTTTTTTGTTTTTTCCTTCTGGGTCCCACATGAGAGAAAGCATGTGATACTTTTCTCTCTGAGTCTGACTTATTTTGCTTAAAATTATGGTCTTCAGTTCCATCAATTTTCCTACAAATGACATCATTTTGTTCTTCTTAATGGCTGTATAAAACTCTATTGTGTATATATATTAGATGTGGCTTTTTATAAGAAACCTATGTCTGCCTTTTGTTTTTCATCCACCCAATATAAACATATTTATCTATTAAATAGTGATTAAAGCATAAGTTATTGATATATTTGGGTTTAATTTTTGCTTTGTTGTTGTTCCTGTTCATGTACTTCATTTTTTATTTTCTTCTCCTTCTTGTTTGAAAGTTATCCATTCTATTTCTTTATTACCCATCTCATGTTCCCATTTTTCATTGCTTTTTGACCTTTTATGTTGCTGATGCAAAGTTTTCTGCATGGTTGATCATTCTTTTGCTTGGAATAGAGTAAATACATGATAAATATTTATCCCATGGACTAACATTAACTATATATTTGAAGGTTATTGCTGTGCACCTAATGACAGTGAATATGCTGCTTTACTATCTGTTCACAGAGAGTAGAAGCAAGCTATGGATATCTACCGAAACTTTTTTTCTTTTGGTACTGGGGATTGAACTCAGGGGCACTCGACCACTCAGCCACCTCCCCAGCCCTATTTTGTGTTTTATGTAGAGACAGGGTCTCACTGAGTTGCTTAGCACCTCGCCGTTACTGAGGCTGGCTTTGAACTTGCGATTCTCCTGTCTCAGCTTCCCCAGCCGCATACCTGGCTTTGAAACTTTCTTTAGTGTGTTCATCCACAGAACTTGAATGGTCTTCCACTTTTTCCTCATGATTTTTCTCCTGTAGTCTTTTAAAAATTTTTTAGTTGTAGATGGACACAATACCTTATTTTATTTGTTTATTTTTATGTGGTACTGGGGATCAAACCCAGTGCCTCACACGTGCCAGGAAAGTGCTCTACCACTGAGCTACAATCCCAGCCTTCACCTGTAGTCTTTAAAAAAGAGCCTATAATACTGCTGACAGGAGTTGTAAGAGACTGCATGAAGGAAGGTTCAGTACATCAAGTTATGAAAACCAAGCTACCCACTTCTGAAAAGGTAATGGTTTTAAAAGGGACCCCCACGTCTTCATTTGTGTGACTGCTTTGTCCTGTGACATGCACACCTTCAACTAACTTTTGAAAGCCTGCTATTTGGGGTGGTGTCATAATTTTGACAGATGGGCTTATAATTAGTAAGTGTTCATTAAATACTCTGTCCTGAGTATTGCTGTCCAGAGAAGGAGACTGATCTTAGCAGCTGCCAGGGTGATAACTATCCTGCAAATTGGAAAGATTCCAAAAGTAACCAAAGAACTTCACAAAGATCAAAAACTAGCAAACAAAAAAGTACCAACAGTAACTGTAGGAACAGCTACAGCAAAGAGGAAAATAGTGTCATGACCTCCTGGTCACCAAATGTAAGGGCATCTGACCCTTATTTTCTCCGTAGTGTTTGAAGCTCCATGTACTCCTACTTTTCCTCCCACCCTGTCTCAACTGGCTCTTTGTCCTCCTGTCTCCTAACTACAGGTGTTTTCCAAGTGTTGATCTGGAGTCCTCCTGTCTCTTCCTTGATCCTCTCCTACAAAGAACATTCCATTCTAATGGCTTCAAATATAAGCTTTATATTGATGACTCTCAAATCCACATCTCTGGCTTTTACCCAAACTCCAGGCATACATTTTAATTCCTGTTGAACATTCCCCCCTAAAAGTCCCCCTAAAACCTTGACACACTCTATCTAAAGCCACATACTCTTCCCTAAAACCAGCCTCAATATCCTATTATCCAGCAATTCCACTTTTAGATATAATAGCTAAAAGATATGTGTACTCAGCATACCAGAAGATGTGTAGGAATGTTCATGGACTATGATACATCAACACTAAATTGACTTTGACCTAGGAGGGCAAACTTGACTCATAATTAGAAAATCAAACAATGTAATTTATCATATAACAGTAATGAAAAATGATCTTATTGTTATTTTGACAGATTTAGAGTGTCTTTTTTAAAAACTTTTTTTAGTTGTAGATGGACACAAATATCCTTATTTATTTTTATGTGGTGCTGAGGATCGAACCCAGTGCTTCACGCATGCAAGGAAAGGCACTCTACCACTGAGCCACAATCCCAGCCCCAAAATGAGAGTCTCTTTTTTTTAAAAACTTTTTTTAGTTGTAGATGGACACAAATATCCTTATTTATTTTTATGTAAATATTTTTTAAACCTTTATTTTATTTATGTATTTTGTATGCGGTGCTGAGGATCGAACCCAGTGCCTCACGCATGCAAGGCAAGCGCTCTACCACTGAGCCACACTCCCAGCCCAGATTTAGCAACTTCATTTGATAATATTAAATAGCCACTCATGATAAATTCTCTTAGTGTAATTGGAATAGAAGAGAATATCTTTAATCTCCTATTGCAGACATTGCATTAAATGACAAAATGTTGAAAAATTTCCCTTGAAGATCAGCAACAAAACAAGGATGCCCCTGATAAGCGCCGCTATTGTGAACAATGTTCTCACCAGTGCAGAAGACAAGCAAAATGAAACCGAGCCTTAAGAATTGGAAAGAAACAAAACTGTTATTATTTGAAGATGATATGATTATATTAATCACAAATCCAAATAATCTGACAGATAAGCTATTGGGATTAATAAAGGAATTTGGGGAGAATTTAGTGCAGTCTTTAGATGTAAAAGCTCAGTATCCCCAAATCCAATATATTTCTCCATGCCAGCATCAAACAGAAAATGAAATTAATATCAAATACCTAAAAGTAAATCTAATAAAATGTGTAAGATCTCTATCTAAAAATGATGAAAACTTATTTTGAGATATTAAAAATGCTGAAAGTGGAAGATATGCCACAATAATTATTAGCAAAGAAGTTACCAATTCTCAAATAAATTCTCAATAAATTTATTTTCAAATCCAATGCAATTCCAATAATTGTTTTTGGTAGAACTTGACAAACTGATTTTCAAATTTATATGGGAATGCAAAAGGCCAAGAATAGCCATTGCTCTTTTCAAGCAGAAGAACAAGGCAGGAAGAGTTGATCCAC
>PVHX01032708.1:0-13711 GCA_004024805.1 Geosciurus inauris
CCATACTCTCAGGGTCCTAATTTCTTCCTTGTATAGTGAGACTAATACCTAGCTTGCTCAGTCAATTTGAGGATTAGATATGAATGTGTAGAATGCATAGAATAGGCACAAATAATTATTATTGCTAATAATATGAAATATGGACCAACCAAGATGCTATCTAACATATTTAGCTACCTGGCTATGTTTTCTACTTGTCCTAAGCTTCCAAAGTCTTGGGTTTTCTTTGATACCCACAACATCAGTGAGTGGCTGGATAAAGTACAAGATGCCACTTGCAGCCCCCAGCAGCAGACACTAGGCTGCAGCTGTATAGCCAGCCACTCAAGGTAAAGCCTGGGACTTCAGCCCACGGTGCTGAATATCTCATCCCTCAGCTAGAAGGCTGGCAGGTTGACAGACTGAGTCTGCTTTGCAAAGTAGAGGGAACACAGAGCCGAACTGGGTTCAGATTTCAGTTCTGCCCCCAGATGTATGACCTTGAGAATGTTATTTAATCTGTGTGTTCCCATGTCTTGATCTGTCAAATGAAGGTAATAATAGTATTTGCATTGTTGAGTGGTTTGAGAATCAAAGAAGTTAACACACATACAATACTTGGGACAGTGCCTGGCAGAGTAAACATGATGCAAATGTTAGCTATTCTTATTTAGTAGAGATCTTTGGCTGTGAAATTTGGAGTTTTTATCTTGCTGTCTCTCTTCTTTTGGTACTGGGGATTGAACCCAGGGGCACTTAACCACTTAACCACATCTCCAGCCCCCTTTTTTGTGTATTTTATTTTGAGAACCTCAATAAGTTGCAGAGGCTGGCTTTGAACTTGTGCTTCTCCTTCCTCAGCCTCCCAAGCCAGTGGGATGACAGGTGTGCACTACCACACCCTGAGGTTTTTAATCTCTTTTTGATAGGTTTTTGATGGGAGGTGGCTGGAGTGTGTACGATATATGACCCGAGGGCTGAGGATGGCTGGCGTGGGGAGGATAGGCAGAGACTCCACTTCCCATAGAAAGCAAAGGATAAACAAGGTTGCAGGATGCAGGGGGCCATGCTGGTCCAATGTCAAGCAACTCCTCCAAATTACTAGCATTAAGTTTGTAGAAGCATCCACAGAGAGCTCAAGGCCCTGCCCAGGACATCATCTCATTCTGCAGATGGAAGATGGCTGTGTCTACATGACCCTCGTGTGAACTATGCCCACAAGCTGCGGCCTCTGCTTCCCAGGCCAGTTCCCCCTTGCATGTCTTGGTACATGAATCCACCCAGGGGATGCCTGACTTTTCCTATTACTGTTTTCCATTCTTTCCATTTCTTGCTTTGTTTTTATTTTTTTTAATTTTGTTGCCTAGTGTGTTTTTGTAGTCAACCTAAGGTTATTCCTGGAATAGACAGAGAATAAAATAAATAAACTATCCTGTCCAGTTCTTATTGACTTTTCTTGAAGTTTTTATGACAAAAGTTAAAAATGAATTTTTGTCAGAGGATCCACTTTTCCTTCCAGCCTCTTGAGATATCTTATCAAGCTGTGGTTCTGTGGAGCCTGTTTGTAAACTATCAATCCACTCCATGGCAACCACACTGTGATGCTTGGTAGATTGTTTCGATGTGAGAATAAGGAAGTGAGATGGTTTCTTATGACCTTTCAGACCGTTTGCTTAACATTGGTGGACATTAACTGCTAAAGAATGAATATGAGTTAATCACTAACAGGAAAGAACAATGAACAAAAGCAAAAGTCCTATTTACCCTTCTATGATATAAGATAATCATTTGTGAGTTTAAGTAAGAGCTGGGCTTTAACTGCTACTGATGGAATGAATACAAGCACTAGTTAAATGTGGGTCTTAGGAGCGAAATCAGAAGAATAAAGTTCAAAAGTAGTTTTGAAATTGAATGTTAATTATCTCCCCCCATACAGTGAATTCCCTGTTCCTTGAATTGTTTCCCCTTTCTCATCTCCCTCCTCTGTAGGCTTTTTTTTTTTTTTTTTTTTGGTACTGGAGATCGAACTCAGGGGGACTCAACCACTGAGCCACATCCCCAGCCCTATTTTGTGTTTTATGTAGAGACAGGGTCTCACTGAGTTGCTTAGCGCCTCACCATTGCTGAGGCTGGCTTTGAACTCGCGATTCTCCTGTCTCAGCCTCCCTAAGTACTGGGATTACAGGCGTGCGCCACCGCGCCCGGCTCTCCTCTGTGTTTAACCCTCTTTCTCTGCAAATCTCAGCTCCTTCATGCAGGCTCATGTGATCTCCCTCATCCTCACCCTGTAGCACTTTATTAAACACAGTCTGCTCAGTCTTACCATACAGGCTGGCTCCCTCGGAGGGTGTGACGTGGTATCCTAGCCTCGTTGCACATTGTGGTCGACCTCCATAAGACACCCAATACTTGCTGTTGCTGTTCTCTTTCTAATTCTCCTGGTGCCTAACACAGAGCCTTCTTCTAGAATAAACCTAAAATTTATATGGCTGTGTTGGTGGAAAGGTAAATATATTAGTATTATACATCAAAATAGTTTATTTTGACCTAAAGATTTTGACCTAATCTTTTCTTTGACTTAAATTTATTTTTATGGTTTTAAAAGACATTAAAATATTTCCACAAGCTCCTTAAAGTATTATGAGCCCTTAGCACTACGCATACATATAAGGATACCACTATATGGTACTATATATGTGAACTTGGGCAATTTACTTAATTTTTCTGGGTTTTATTTCCTAATTTTTAACATGAGTATAATAAAAGGGCCCAATTCACAGGATTAAAAGTTGATTATGACTTGTTTTATTGCAAGGTTAAAAATAGGAAAACACAAAGGATAAAAATCTTAATTTCTAGCCTGGCGCGTTGGCACACGCCTGTAATCCCAGCACTTTGGTAGGCTGAGACAGGGGAATTGCGGGTTCAAAGCCAGCCTCAGCAACAGTGAAGCGCTAAGCAACTCAGTGAGACCCTGTCTCTACATAAAACACAAAATAGGGCTGGGGATGTGGCTCAATGGTCGAGTGCCCCTGAGTTCAATCCCTGGTACCAAATAAATAAATAAATAAATAAATAAATAAATAAATAACTTAATCTCTTCTTATGTTCTGATCCAACATCACTCTAGTTTTTTCAGTTTATTTTTGGCAAAAACAGACTTTCTATTTCAAAGGGAAAACACTACAAAAAATCAAATTAAACCAAGAGTTCTTCCAAGACATCCAAGGACTCTTTTTTTTTTTTTTTGGTACTGGGGATTGAACTCAGGGGCACTCGACCACTGAGCCACGTCCCCAGCCCTATTTTGTGTTTTATTTAGAGACAGGGTCTCACTGAGTTGCTTCACACCTCGCCGTTGCTGAGGCTGGCTTTCAACTTGCGATTCTCCTGTCTCAGCCTCCCTAAGTGCTGGGATTACAGGCTTGCGCCACCGTGGACTCTTGCCAAACATCAGCTTGAAAAGTTCACAGCAAATGAATCAGACACATATGGTTTAGATTCCCTTCTCCAAGTCCCGAGAGGGCAGTTGCCTGTGCTAGCCCTACTCAGCCAGATAAGCAAGAGGCTAGGGTGTCCCCCAGCCGCTCCATCCTTTCCCCTGGGCTCAACTCACATTTCTCATTTGATTCTGTCCTCCCCCAGCGAGTAGATGTCTCCAAGAGTCCCTGATTGAAAACCAGATAGTAATCAGGGCTCCCGGGTCTCAGCATTGCTTATCTCTTACTCCTTGACCTCTATTCCATTCATACCCAGCTGCAAGCAGGTAGAATTTCTAAGAAAGATTTTGGGGTGGAGGTGGTAGATTTGTTCTCTGTGGATGATGTTTTCCAGGAACTCAGCTTGTTTCCTGAGAGATGTCACACATTGGAATGGTCCCAGTGGCTGCCAGGGGAACTCTGGAATGACTCAAGGCAGGACCTGAACCAGGAAAGGGGGGGTTATAGTCTAAAACCACACCCTCCTCCCACTCTGTCACACTGCATCCGTTTCAGTGCCAGCTTCAGCAGCCCCACCCCCACCACCAGGAAGCCTTCCTAGATGAACCAGAAGCACTTTCTACCTTAAACTGGCCTTACACCTCCAGTACTCTCATTTGCATATGTGGTTAGCTTTTTAATGATCTCAGTGATCTGTGCACAGCTTCAGTAGAGCCCTCTGATGAAAGTTGATGAGTTGGATGGCAGCTTCCTGAAAGATCCGACTGAGATTCGACATGATTAAGTGCCCCCAAGCCAGTATGTCAGGGAGTCAGTCAACATACATGGCATGATTGTACACTTTACAACAAAGCCTTTTCCTAGATACTGGGGTCATACAAGACAGAGAGATGTTGAGGAAAGACCTGACTCTTAGAAATGGAAAAGTTAGGAAAGACATGAATAAAACCCCTCAAGGAACTCTACACACAGATATCTAAAAACTGATTTGTTCACCTGTGGGGTCATGCATACCTTGTTAACCTGGGTCAGGGATAAGTTTCCAGAGCCAAGTTCTCCTCTGCCCAAGCAGGCCTTAGCATGGAGCAGTCTCTCTTATCCCAAGTAAAAATAAAACATATTGCTAGAGTATGACCCTCCTCCACAATACCCCAGCCCAAGCTGCTCTCTGATCTAGAGGAGAACAAAGCTCTACAGCTCTCGCCACTCCAAACTGGGCATCATCTGCTTGAAGCAGAGAAGCGGAGGGGTTTACTCAACCATAGCATTAGCAGGTCTGTGCAAGAAACCACCGTGGGAGGAAAGACAAGATAAAGGCAGAATTGCAGCCAGAGGTTTGGGGCCAGATACTACAGCCATCTCATTACCATGCACCAGTCCAGGGCTTGTGGTGGGTGCCTGAGTGTAGAAACATTCCAGATACTGCCTTCCTTGGTGGGACCTCCTATATGAGAAGTCAGCCACCAACACAAGGCTGTCCTATTGAGTGTCAAATGATTGGTACACCCAATGTCAAAGGAAAAGAAATAATAATGGCAACATTTATTGAGCACTTGCTAGATATCAAAGCACCATTTTAAGGTCTTTAAAGGTATTTAATTTGAAGGTATTTAATTTTCCCAACAACCCAATAGGTTGTATTAGTAATTGTCCATTTGATGGAGAGAAACATGAGGCTCAAAGAGGTTAAAGAACTTGCTTGGTGTCACATATTTTTAATGGTAAATCCAGAAGTTGAACTTGGGTTTTTGCTGTTTAAAGCGGTGAGCATGCTCAAACTGTATGGTGACAGAGCGGAGGGCTGGAACTGGCTGGCCGGGCTGGGGAGGAGCTAGGAGAAAAGAGGAAGGGAGGGCGGGGCAGGGAGGAGCAGCTCTCCAGGCTGCCTGGGGGCCGCTCGGGGCTCCCGCGCTCCTTGCTGCGGCCTCCACCCTGCGCGGGGCCACAGAGCAAGGCACTGGGAGAGAGAGAAGACGATTCCAGGGGGAGTGGGGAGCGTCCTCAACAACTGCTGTCGGAGTCGACGGGCCGGGTCCTTTGAGGAGCTGCAGGGTGCGGATGCGCTCGGGAGCCAAGTCCTCCGTCCTGGGAGAGGGTGTCGGCAGGACCAGGAGTCGCTTGGATCACAGCGCCATCTTGTGGCCACTGGCAGGCCTCTCTGCACTTTTGGCTTTGCGGAAAAGCCAGGGCTGTCCTACTCAGTGCTCGGGGCACAGACCCACCTGTGGGTGGGTTCCGTGAGATTTCTCCTATGGCAGGGAGCACAGACGGGAAGGGTCATGATGCACGGTCTCAGACCAACACCAGATTTACCTGTCTTAAAGGAACTCTTCCCCCATGCCCTCCTGGCTTCTTATAGGGTAGTTTAAAGGGAGAGCAATCATCGTCAAAGTGGGCGGGCCAGAGCCCTGCCCCCTTGCTTAGAAGCATTTGTCCCTAAGCCTCTTTAGGCCTCAATGTTCTTATCTGTTAAGGGGCATGATCTCTGGGGAATATACTGCAAATCCTCTAGAACAATACCTTCAAGTAATAGCAACTCAGTAACGTATGGATGATGGCATCATCATGGTCAGGAAATAGGACAGGCCTCAATGCTGCTGATGAAACTCCTGCTTGGCAGAGGGCAAGTGCCCTGGGAATTTTGCAAACTACTGATGGCTTCTTAGCTGCAGTGCAACAGTCCCAGTGCTAAATAGTTTCCTATTTTCATAAATGATAATACTCCAGCTGGTCTCACAAACCATGGAACAATTGCTTGTTGTTCCATCAACAGAGGAGAATGCTCCATTTTCACCAGGCAGCAATACTTGCCTGCCACTTCTGTCTTTCTTGGAATAAACCCCTCCCACATCTGGGAGGCATCACTGGGGGTGAAAGAGCAGCAGAGCAGGACTGCACAGGCCTGGGGTTCCCTTACCAGGTGAGGAGCTGGGGGCAGCCACTAACTTCTCCATATTCCATGTTACTCATCTGTAAATCAGGGGCGTTAATCTCACCTCCATAAGCCTTTATAGAGTCGATGAGGTTTTCCATGTAAAACACTCTGCATAGTGGTTTTAGTTTGCATCTGCATTACTTGGTCACTTCTTCAAATACTAGTTGCTGGGCTTCACTCTGAGTTTCTGGATCAGTATGTCTGGGTTGGGGATGAAATATTTGCATTTCTAATTTGCATCTCAGGAGATGATGAGATTGATACAATCTGTCCAGGGAGCAAACTTTGAGAACTAATCTAGCACCTACTAGATTTTCAACTAACATTCATTGTCATTCCCCAACCACCCAAGTCAAAAGGAAAAAGGAGATGTTAGGGAATATATATCCCCAAATCCAGTCAAGCAGAAGCTGCAAACTCAACATCCAGCCAGTCACACCAAAAGTTCAATGTTAACAAATGTTAATTGAATGTCTTCTTTCCATTTCTTCCATATACTGCATTGGATAATGCTTCACTCAAACACACCATTAGACACTCATAACAATCTTGTGACATGTATAATGACCCCTAGTTCACAAATGAGAAAGATACTTTCAGAAAAGTGACTCCAAGCTGGGTGGCGCATGCCTGTAATCCCAGTGGCTTGGGAGGCTGAGGCAGGAAGATCCCGAGTTCACAGCCAGCCTCAGCAACTTAGTGAGTTGCTAAGCAACTCAATGAGACCTTGTCTCTAAACAAAATACACAATAGGGCGGGAGATGTGACTCAGTGCTTAAGTGCCCCTGAGTTCAATCCCCGGTACCCCTAAAAAAAGTAAATGACTCCAGGATGCAGGGCATAGACTCAGTTGGAGTCTATAAGAGAGCCCCAACTGATTGGGGCCCTCTCAAGCTGCCTCTCAGATACTGAGCATGCTGTGGAGACTAGTGGGTGCTGTGAATCAGCCTTAGGCCCTGCCCTCTGCAGGCTTCTGTCTTGACCAATTTCTTGTCGAAGCACATTCTCTTAACCCGTTCACCCTGCTTTGGGGTCAAGTTTGGGCTGGTCTTTCCCTGCCAGGCTCACTGACTCTGCCTCTCTTCTCATCCAGGGGACACTTAGTCCTTCCAGAGCATAGTTAAATCTTCTAGCTGTTTGTCCGGGCCCCAAGGTTCTCAGGGTCTGGAAGAGCACCAGGAGACCCGCCCTTGGCAAGCAGACTCTACTCAGGCCCTCTAGGTCTCAGAAGAATGTTCCCCTTCCCCATCCTGGACGTGTAATAGGCCACCCAAAGACCCGCCCGCCCGTAGCAATGCCTTAATGGTGAGCTAGAAGGCACCTCCTCCCTCCCTGCCCAGAGCTCACCTTCTGCCTTTCCTGGGTAGAGAGAAGGGAAGAGCACTAACTCTGGGTGGGCTCTGGAACTCCAGGGTTCCCTTCTCTGGGTCCTTCCTCTAGACCCCAGATCTATTTGGTTTTTTATGGTTGGTGGAATAAAAACAGGGCCTTTAGAGCAAAAAGCCCTGATATAAAACACCACCATATTGGGGCTACCAGAATATTTCATGATCTTTCGGAAGTCTCCTAACTTCTCTGTGTTAGTTTCTTTACAGGAGGACCTGCCTCCCAGACTGCTGTTTGGCTTGAGTGACTTCTGTGTTTTAAAGATACGGACACCTCCTGAGCAGTGTCTTAGTCCATTTGGGCTGCTAGAACAAAACACTACAGACTAAGACTGTAGGCTTAGAAACAACAGAAAGTTATTTCTCATAGATCTAGAGACTGGGAAATCTAAGATCATGATGCTGTCAGATTCAGTCTAGTGAAGACTATCTTCTCCCTTAACCTCACATGGCCTGAGGGGTCTCTGATCTGTTTTATAAGGGCATGGATTTCATTTCCTAATCTCCTCCCCCTTCTCATACTACGAGGGTTAGGATTTCAACATATAGAGAGGACAGAGACGTTCAGACCATAACAAACAGTTTAAAAACTCCATTTTTCTTTTTTTGACATTTATCAGGCATCTACTCTGAGCCTGTCCCTAGGGGTACCCAGGTGGGTGAGCCAAATTCCCTAGGCTAGGAGCTTCCACCCCATGCCTTGCCCTACTTGGACAAGAGAGGATGGCCTGAGACTATCTGGTTGGGGGAGCTGGGACAGAAGGCAAGGCTGCTGGTCCAAGGGACGGGTGCCCAGTGTGTGAACTCTGCAGCCAGGGTGACTAAAACCTGCCCCATGCCAGCTGGGCTTGAGTCAGAGCTAATGGTTTTTGTATCTTTGCCTTAGAGGTGCAGAGAGCCCATGACTCACCGCAGTGCCGGCCAGGGAGGCTGGAGACTCCTCCACCCAACAGCCTCCCTGCTCTCAGCACCTTTGGTTATGTGTGTCATTCTTCATTCCATAAACACTTGCCAGGAACCCAGGGTGTGCTAGGCTCTGGGAATACAGGCCTGGAGTGAGGAAAGCAGACTTGAAGGGGGACTTATGCAGCGTTTCCCTCTGCCCACCTACCTCTCCTCACCAGGCCCTAAATAGGATGGGAAGAGGGGAGAAAGGGCTTCCCTACAAGTTCCCAAGACTCGTTGCTCTTCTGGGATCACAGGAAAGACCAGTGAGGAAATTTCTGAGGTTGGCCAGGCTGGACGTAGTTCCTGAAGGGATGTGGGATGGAGAAGGAGGCATCACCCCTGGGGGACCAGAAAGAGACCTCCACGGACAGAGCTGGCCTGCAGGGACAGAGGACTGATTTGGTTTCATTTTAAATGTTTTCTTTTAGGAGATAAAAAGAGAGTCAAGAAGCACAGGTCCAGGATTGGTGGGTAAAAGTGAGGACTGGGAAAGTGTGGAAGGTCCCCAGGTCCCTTCCTCAGGCCTTTGTTCCCTGCTCCTTTGCCTCCACCTCCTGTCTCTTCTACCCCCTCATTTTCTCAAGGGTTCCCCTTCCTAGACTCTGTCCAGTGACCCCCAGACCTGTCTCCTCCACCTTCCATCCCACCTCTGTGTCCGCTGTCCAGATTTGGCTTTGAAGTTCTGCCTCATGACTCGCAACCTGAAAAGAAGTCCTGAGCAGGGAGCAGAGACTTGGCTTAGCAGGGGGTTTCCTTCACACTCAGGGAAGGGTTACTCTGCACTACCTAGTGAGTGAGCCATTATGGTGGGTTGTCAATCCCAACTCCAAACCCCCCAGATCCTGTAGAATAGGAGATCTGCTCTTAGCAGTGTGCTGAAAGCCTGACTGAGGCAAGGTAACAGTTTGGTGACTTGCCTAAGGATACTCAGCAAAGATTAGTACTCCCCTCCCCTTTCTCCTCCAAAGTTCCTTGGGGGTAGTTTCAGCCACTCTAAAGACCTCCCTTGTCATCTCTTGGATTGTGTCACTCTCCTCTTTGGGTACCTCCAGTGACTCCCAAGTGGCCACGACTACAATAAGTACACACTTCTCCCTGAGTGTTCCAGATCCTCCATACGACCTGGCACACCTGGCTGCCCTCTTCCGTGCCCTTTCCCTCGCCCAATTTTTCTTCCTAGAAGGGACATAATGGTCCCCATCTGTCTCTTGCAAGAACAGACTTTCAGGGTCTACTCTGGATTAAAAAAAAAAAAAAAATCACGTGGTGCCGCCCTCAACCCACCTGGTCCTTTCTCCTCTGATCCCTCTCAATGTCAGCCCTTTAGAAAGGATGATAAAAATTCACCTTAAGGAGCATATGAAGAGTTTTGTCTCCCAGGAATATTTACATTGCATCTCCAATTGTGGAACCTGGAGCACTGACTTCTGGTAAAGGAATTGTGATTTGGGGCAGGGAGCACCATTCTGAAGAAATCACAGCACACTGGCACCTCAGCAGCCAGCTGCTGTCCTTGACCACAGTTCTCACTGGGTTTGGTTCACTCTTTTGAAGTTTTGCAAAGCACTAAAGTTCATTGCCACTCTTTCCCCAAGCTCGTTTTGACTCAGGCACAGATGCAAGAAAAACTGTGGAGTGGCATTTAAAAAAGTAAAGGGCATGAAACCAACCGGAAACCACCAGGAGTATTCATTCATGAGAGGAAGAGGAACTTGCCTCCAGGCCAGTGGGGACACTGGAGATCCCAGAGGCCCTGGGAGGCTGTGAATGGAGCAAAGCTGCTTATTTGTCCTTTTGTCTATGACTCTCAGGTGCCAGGATCCATAGGCTCTATCCACATGGTTTCCACCAGTGCACCTGCCTTGGGCATTCAGATCTTCCAGATCTCTTTCGGCTCCAACAATGTAATTAATTATTTTGGAAAACTGTAAAATTCTACAGTTTATCAGAATGTTTTAGCTACAAATAACAACATACTTAGCCCTAAAATAACTAAATGATAAGAGCTGACTCAGCACAGAAAACCTGCAGATCTGAGAGGGAGGTGGTTCCAGGATTGGTATGGTGGTTCTGAGAGATCACTGAGGACACAAGCATGTCCATTAGCTCCTTCTGCCTTCCTCAGGGTTGCCACATCTACCCTCTTGGTAGCAAAATGGCTGCAATGGCTGCAAGTTCCTCTTACTATCTCAAGCAGGAAGAAAGGGAGCAGGGACACAATCTGTGAGGAAAATCTTTCCCAGAAGCTTCCAGCAGCTTTCCCTCAGGTCTCTTTGGCCAAAATTGGATCACAGGCCTAACTTTAGATCAATTACTAGACAAGGGGAAGGGACTGGTGACCAGACATGATTCATATACTGTGTCAGGCAGATATATGATCAAGTGAAAACTTGGGGTTCTGTAACAAAAAAGGGAAAGGGAGGTCACTGTTGGGTGGGTTATCAACAGTGCCTGGGAGAATGCTTTCAGAAGCAAGAAACCAAGACTGTATCTAGTTGTTGCAAACAGGAAATAGTTTATTGAAAGGAAGGTATCCAGTGAGTCTGGAGGAAATGGGCAGGAAGACACAGGAAGCACCATAAATACCTTTGGGCCAGAATAGCCAGCTCAAATTCCTCATCCCTGGGAAGAATTCTAGTGCCTCTGGGCTTTGTCACTTGCTCAAGATTAAAGACTTGACAGAAGTGTGGTTGTGGCCCAGGGTGGGATTTATACCTATAACCTGGACACTTGGGTGCAGAGAAAAGAAGGACTTGGCCTTTTCAGACCCCAAAGTGGCCACCAACCAAGACCTCATACCACAGGAGATCCCCCTCTCCTAGGAAACAGCAGCTCCATACCGCACAATGAAACAAAGCCAGGCAACCCAGTGAATATGTGGGATTTTTTTTTTTTTTAAATTAAACTTGGGATTGAATCCAAGGATGCTCTACCACTGAGCTTCATTCTCAGTCCTTTTAATTTTTTTTCAAACAAGGTCTTGCTAAATTGCCCAGGCTGGCCTCAAACTTGTGATCCTTCTGCTTCACCCTCCCCCATCCGAGTCATTGGGATTACAGCTGTGTGCCACCTTGCCTGGCTGCTATCCAGGAATTTTAAAAAGCCTTTATTAAGCCTGTGGCTTGGATAAAAAATAGTATTTGGGGGGCTGGGATTGTGGCTCAGTGGCAGAGCGCTTGCCTAGCATACGGGAGGCACTGGGTTCGAACCTCAGCACCACATAAAAATAAAGAACAAAGGCATTGTGTCCACCTACAACTTAAAAATTAAAAAAAAAAAAAACAGTATTTAGGGAGGCAGTGGTTAAACTTATATGCGTCTGCATGCTTAATTACCAGGAAGCAAAAGCGAAGTAATGACTCTCTATTTCATATCATTTTGCAAGTCTATTAACTATTGTGTAAATTTAACTTGATTACATACAACAGGAACATTTGTTTTTTCAGCCAATTTTGTGGTGTGTTTAGCTGTTCACACATATAAGAAATTTTAAGAATATATTTTTTATAAAAAATAAGAATAAAGAACACATCAGAGGGAACACTGTCTCTGTGGAATCTGACCTCCCAGGGGTGGTCCTTGAGGGAGGTCCCCATCGAAGAAACTGATGGGAGCAGAGGCTGATTTGGGTATGGTTGAATCAGTTGGGCAAGGAGAAGCAGGTGTCTTGGATTCTGCAAGTTCTGTTTTATTCAGGTAAAATTTCTCCGGTCGTACACACCACTTCCGATTAAAATGAAGTGAACGCGTGTTCACACATCAAGTCCCATCAGTCTTGAGCCCAGGGGCCTAGGGTGGGGCAGGTCCAGAATTATAGCTGCGGGGATGAGGTAACGCAGCTCATGGACAGTGGTACGCATGCGCAGACACCAGAGCATTCATTGCTACTGTACAAAGCCGCTACAGCCTGCAATGATGGGGAGTGAGGAAACTGAAGCCTGGTACCAGGCCAGTGAGCCTTGAAACCCCTAAGCTGGCTGTTCTTGACTTTTGAAAGAGCAAAGCCACAGTTTCTGTTGAGTTGAATTGTAATTGGTCCTATGTGATGTCTTTGATGGAGACTTCAGGGTACAGCCCAAACCTTACCCTTAGTGACAGGCGAGGTTCCTATCCAGAACCTCGAAGGAGCCATCATATTAGGAAATGTCAACCTCCTCGCCAAAACTGTTCCAATTCAAACAGTTCACATATGTAAGTTCCTTCCTTTGGTGCGCGCTGAACAGTGGCTAAGAACCCAGTAATGGAAGTTATTGCGTGGCCTAAAAAAAATCGGTCAGATGTAGAACCCATATATTTTAATATTCACTATTTTAAATGAACAATGCATGAGGGGAATACAGTGTCAATACTTGGCCTATTTTTAAACTATGAAAACCCTAGTATACCATCCAATGTTTGCTTTTTAAAGCAAATAACAGTTGTTTTAGCCCTTGCACTTCGAGAGATCTAGTCTTTATTTTCAGTTGTCTATTAGGTCAATTCTGTTTACTAGGCAAATGTCAATAAAAACTATATGAGCCTGAAAGAATTCTCAACCAAAATTAGTCTTGTCTTTCATCTTGATTGGGTTAATTCCAAATGCTAAAATAATTCAGTCTACAATAGTTCTAGGAAAGGAAGAATTTGCCTTAATAAAAATGTTTACTCAACTGAAACGCTGAGTTGTCATATCTCCAGACTAAACTTCTCAAGGGAAGAACCTCATCTTCTCCATGTCATGTAAACTTTCTAAGGTGCTTTGGCAGCGCTCTGGACCCTGTGGAGTACTCAGTATCTTTTTGTTTGACGTTGTTGATAAGACCCTTAAAACTTACTATTAAGATGTAGAAAAAGCCGGGCGCGGTGGCTCAAGCCTGTAATCCCAGCACTCAGGGAGGCTGAGACAGGAGAATCGCGAGTTCAAAGCCAGCCTCAGCAATGGCGAGGCGCTAAGCAACTCAGTGAGACCCTGTCTCTACATAAAATACAAAATAGGGCTGGGGATGTGGCTCAGTGGTAGAGTGCCCCTGAGTTCAATCCCCGGT
>PVHX01032709.1:0-13688 GCA_004024805.1 Geosciurus inauris
CTCCTCCTCCTCCTCCTCCTCCTCCTCCTCCTCCTCCTCCTGCTCCTCCTCCTCCTGCTCCTCCTCCTCCTGCTCCTCTTTCTTCTCTTCTCTTCTCTCTCTCCCTCTGTCTGTCCGTCTCCAGTCCCAGGGATCATGCTTGGCTCCTGGCTGCCATATTGGACCATGCAAATGCAGCCTGTGTCCATCCCTACAGAATGCTCCCCTGGGCAGCCCCTTGGACGCCCCCATTCCTTCTCAGCATTGGCACCCCTGGGTCTTGGCCCTCAGTCCCTCGCCCCTGGTGAACCATGGTCCTTGGTTTTCCTTCTGCCCTTTCCCTGAGTCTTCCCCATCCACCTTCCTCTTTCCTCTCGCAAAGAAACCTTCATCTCCGACTTTCCAATTTGGACCTCCAAATCCCCCTTGGGACTCAGGATCCATCCTTCTTAGAAAGCAGAGACGGTTTTAGACAGCAGCATGGAAACTTTTGTGTGTGGTATTTCTGTGCAGAGCTTTCTAGTTTCTGGAACCTTCTAAAATCTCAGTAGATGGAAGATTTTCTACATAATCTTGGTGTGGTGGAGCTGGTGGATTGGTGCTCCTTGTGCTTCATGGAGTTGGATTTGTGCTAACTCCGCTACGGGCTGGGAGGAGGGCCTTCCTGCTGGGGATGCTGACCAAGGGGTCTCCCCAGGTACAAGCTGTGAGGTTGATCGCCGAGGGCAAAGCCCCCAGGCTCCCTCAGCCTGAGGAAGGAGCCAGCTACGAAGGCATTCAGAGGAAAGAAACAGCTAAGGTAAGTTCTGGGGTCCTCCTCACCCCAAGCCTGCCTGTGCATAGTCTGGGGGCTACAGAGGGCAGCCCAGAGAAGCTGGGGTTCTGCCTGGATGGTACAGGTTGTCATTGTTTGATGCCAGAAGAAATAGCAGCCCAGATCAGGGCTGGAGGAGCAGAGCAAGGTGAAGAAGACACATGGCATCTGCAAGAACAAGGAACAGGGTCCTTTTGGGGTTCCAGGTTCTTCTCTGTTCCTCTTCAGGAAGAAAGGGCAGGCAAAGCTCCCATGGAGGGAGACCAACTAGGGGTGGGGAAAAAATATTGGCCTTAATGCTAGAAGTCTCCGGGGTGAGGCCTAAGAGATGGTCCAGTTCCTTTGATTCACAGCAGATGGGAAGATCCTTAGGGGGCCCATGGGCTGCGTCTGCCTGGGGATTGTGGAGTGCTGGAGGGAGGTCTGCGTGGGCCCGGTAGGCAGGGAGAGGCTGTGGGCTAGGCTCTCTGGGGTGGGCCTGAGCACTTTGTGCTATGGACTCTGTATGGGGCCTCAGCCATCTTGGCAAACTGGTCACTTCTGGAAGCCATTTTAAATTGAGAAAGTCTGCTCAGTCTATCCCTGTGAGAGACTGAGGGCCAGGGAACACCCAGAACCAGAGGTACCAGCTCAGGGACTCAGACCAGTATCCAAGAGGAAACCCAGAACCTCTCACCAGGGCTTGGTCCACTGTGCAGGAGTCATTGGGTAGGGAAGGGACTGGAGAGAGACCAGCTGAGCATATACATCCGGCTCCCCACAGATCAACTGGGACCAGCCAGCAGAGGCCATTCACAACTGGATCCGTGGGAATGATAAGGTGCCAGGTGCCTGGACAGAGGCCTGTGGACAGGTATGTTTGTGTGTGACTGAAATTTAGTTGGATGCCCTGGTGTGGCCCCATGGACTGTAAAACCTATGCAATGTGTTTGAAGTGCTTGGTAAATAGCAACCATCCTGACCCCCCCACACCCAAATGCCCCTTAACCCCTTGTCTCCTCCCTGATTGAGAGACCTATCCACCACCCAGAAGCTAAAACAGAGATGCCTGGCATCTCTGGAGGCCTCCAGGCACCTACTACGAGTGTGTTGTCCAGTTGTGCTGGGTATAAAATTTTGGATCCCACCCTGTGGTCACAGAGATCCCAGGCCCCAGCTCTGACTTCAGCATGGCTCCAGGGAGGGCTGGGACCACATACTCTGAATAAGGTACCGGGCAGTGGCAGGCTAGATGCTGAAGATGGGGTGCCTTTGGGGCTCCTGGGCTCTTGAGAGTCACCGGGACAGCAAGACCATGTGTGTGGTCTTTTTTTTTTCCTTTTCTTTTCTTTTCTTTTGTACCAGGGATTGAACTCAGGGGCACTCGACCACTGAGCCACATCCCCAGCCCTATTTTGTGTTTTATGTAGAGACAGGGTCTCACTGAGTTGCTTAGCACCTTGTCTTCCTGAGGCTGGCTTGGAACTCGTGATCCTCCTGCCTCAGCCTCCCCAAATGCTAGGATTACAGGTGTGCGCCACCGCGCCCAGCTCATGGGTGTAGTATTTGTCTAGACCTCTTCCGCACCCTGTCCTCTACACAGCCCCCACTGTCCAAATCTCTGAGCCCCAGCCAAGTGCCCAGACTGTGTCCAGAAGTCTCTCTGCCTTGGGCACTGACACAGAGCCCTTTGTATTGTCAAATGCATCTCCTTTCTCAAGTGACCAGTGCTTGGTGGCATCTCCAAGGCTAGTGGCCTCACTTCAAATACCTTCAGTACATTTCCCTTGGCATCTGGTCACTTAGGCTTTGAGGTCAGGGATGCATGCCAAGGGTCTTGGGGATACACGTGGCTTGAGATAACCCTGCCCTCCGCTTCTCAAGGTCACCTCGGCTCCTCCAGGTCTTCTTTGTGCCCCTGGAGGCAAGGTTTTAGGGACCTCGCAGTCTTGTGTGTCTCTCAGTTTGCAGCCGCCCCTACACCCTCTTCCATGTCCTCAGCCCTGTGCCTGCAGCCAGGCTCTTCTGATTCACTGGCTTCTGGATATTTCCTCCTGACAGATATTGACGTTTTTCAACTCAACACTGAACACCTCTGGCCTGGTACCCGAGGGGGAAGCTTTGGTCATCCCGGGGGCCCATCGGCCAGGCGTGGTCACCAAGGCGGGACTCATTCTTTTCGGGAATGATGACAGAATGGTAATGGCACTTGCTCACACTGGAGGCTCAAGACCCCCCTGCCCCTGCCATGTTCCCATCCTTGGGCTCAGATCAGATCCCACAGGAAGACCTCTGGGAAAACCTTGAGGTCCCTGAGCTCTGGGAAAACAGGGAGAAAGGAGACCCAGGACGTAAAAGCCCATGCTAGACCCTGGCCTGGGGCTTGACCCTGAGCACAGGCTGCCCAAAGTGGGGCCCTGTGATTTTTCCTTCCTTTCCTTTCTTTTCTTTCTTTCTCTTTCTTTCTTTCTTTCTTTCTTTCTTTCTTTCTTTCTTTCTTTTCTTTCTCTTTCTCTCTTTCCTTCCTTCCTTCCTTCCTTCCTTCCTTCCTTCCTTCCTTCCTTCCTTCCTTCCTTCCTTCCTTCCTTCTTTCCTTCCTTCCTTCCTTTTCTCTTTCTGTCTTTCTTTCTTTCTTTCTTTCTTTCTTTCTTTCTTTCTTTCTTTCTTTCTTTCTTTCTTTCTTTCTTTCTTGTTGTACTGGGTATTGAACCCAGGGGTGTGTAACCACTGAGCCACATCCCCAGCCCTTTCTGTATTTTATTTAGAGACAGGATCTCTCTAAGTTGCTTAGGACCCTGCTAAAGTGCTGAGGCTGGCCTCCAACTTGTGATCCTCCTGCCTCAGCCTCCTGAGCTGCTGAGATGACAGATGTGCACCTCTGTGCCGGGCTCTCCATTGATCTTTTTCAGTGTGGTTCTGGAATTAGCATTTTTTTTTCCTGATGAGCAGGCATCCTTTTTTATCAAAATAATGAGGTCATTACACTTTAGGTCCATGTATGAAGACACAAATGGTGTGACTCAACCTTGTGAACAACCAGAGAAATGAAAAATTGCGCTCTGTGTGTGTACTGTGAATTGAAATGCATTCTGTTGTTTTTAAAAAAATAAAATAAAATAATAAAAAAATAACAAAAGAGCATGGTAGGGGTGGGTGACAGAAAATGGGAGATGGAGGAAGGACACAAGCTGTGGTTTCCTCTGTCCCTAGAATAGTGGCCTCTGGCTCTGAACTCCTGGGTTTGTCATTAATCTGGGACTCCCTACTACCTCCTCGTCCTGAGTACAAAGCACAGTGTACTCAGCACAGCACCTCATGCCATGCCAAATCACCCTAATCTTTTGCAGCTACTGGTAAAGAACATCCAGTTGGAGGATGGTAAGATGATTCCAGCCTCGCAGTTCTTCAAGGCGTCAGCCAGCAGTGCCCTGGAGCTGACAGAGGCAGAGCTGGTCACTGCGGAGGCTGTGCGGGTAAGAGACCTTCTGGCGTGCTGTCGGGTTGGGCAGGTTGTGCACTGCACAAGTGTTTTCTAAGTCACTTTCTCTGAAGCTGGTGTGTATACTGGTCTCAGAGGCAATGTTGGTTCTCTCCTGTCTTGGAGATTTTTGAAGTCCCTCTGCTGCTCCTTTCTTTGCAACTGAGGGCCTTGGGATTTGGCCAGCTGTGTCTCTGATGCTCCGAGTGAATCAACATCGATAGTTAATAAATGAAACAAAAGCTCTTGGAAGAGTTGAAAGATTCAGGGTCGACCTCACAGCCCCACAGTGGGAATATCTGCAACGGAACCTACCCAAAGTGGTTGCTAGAGAAGGTCAGCACAGACTCCAGTGACAGGCCATCTTGAGCTCCTGTCCAGCTTCGCCCCTGTTACAGAGCTAGGCCTTTCCAAGAAACTGAGGCGGCACGAAGACCCCATTTTCAAGCCCCGAGTCTTGTCCGAAAGATCTGAGACATCTCAGTCAGAGTAACAGGCATGAGTCTCTTGAAGGGCTAGGAAAAGGGGAAGGGGACACTCTCAAAGGACAGTGGCTCCTCTCAGAGAGGAGAGGGACAAGGTCCCTCTCCTGCTCTCCACTGTTATTGGGGATCCCAGAGAAGTTTCCAGAAAGTCCCACCCAGGTCCACCTCTTCACTTTTTGACTGACAGCAGGGTGACATCAGACTTTCAAGTCCCCACTGTCAAGGCAACTCTAGGTCCCCTTGGCCCATGCTGACCGGTTCTAACTGGATTCTAACCATACATTCTTACAGATTTTATGTCAGGAGGGACCATCCTTGTCTCCCAGAGTTTCAGGATCTGGTCCCAAAAGTCCCCCCTTCCGGGTAACTTGGTTCTTCTTATCCACATTATTTTGGGCCAGGATTCCTCCTGCAGCAAACAGGTCATTTGCTGAGGAAAGTGACATATGCTGCCCACTGAGGCCGGGCAGGGTTGCAGGTAAATGGCTTCTTGGCAAAGGAATCATGTGGACCCAGTTTATAGGATTATTTTTGCTTTTTATTTTATTTATTAGTACTGGAGATTGAACCCACAGTCAGTTAACCACAGAGCCACATCCTCAGCCCTTTTTTATATTTTATTTAGAGACGGGGTCTCACTAAGTTGCTTAGGACCTTGTTAAGTTGCTGAGGCTGGCTTCTAACTTGTGATCCTCCTGCCTCAGCCTCCCAAGCCGCTAGGTTTACAGCACCTGGCCTAGAATGATCCTCATCTGTCTGTCCCCTTACACCCCGTGTGATGTCAGAGGATGCTTTTCTGTCTGTCACTTGGTCTACTCACTCTGAAAGTTGGTCAGTAATGACTTCCCAGAATTTGTCCCTGGCCCCTCTTGCTCCATCTGTCCATCTCCTTCTCCTTGGAAGTCATGCATGATGTTCTCGTGGAATGGATGATGTCGGATGGATTTACAGCTGTTTATTCATTCATTCCCCTCATGTGTTCAACTACGGATGTTCTTTGACTTCCGATGGGGCCGTGTCCTGGTAAACCCATCTTAAGGGGACAGTATTGTAAGTTGAACACGAATTGAATGCACCCAGCCTCCCGCACCCCCAAGCTCAGCAACGCAGCTGGCTGGAGTCCCTTTCCGATCGTGGGGCTGACCAGGAGCTGTGGCGAGTGTGGTGAGAGAGGGCCTTACTTCACACTGTTAGCCAGAAGGAGATGGAAAATTCTACGCATGGTTTCTACTGAACGAGTGTTTCCCTCACACCACTGTGGAGCAGAAAGGTCGCAAGTCAAATCATTGTAAGTTGGGGACCATCTTACTGAGAAGATATTTCCTGAGTCCCCCACAAATGCTAGAGGCTAACGGTGTAGCCTGAAGCCAACCTTGTCATGGGGAAGGGACCCGCCACAGCCCAGCACAGGCATAAATCAGATTTTAGAATTGCTCTGATAGCCTAATGGTGTGTGGGGAGGAGGCTCCCAAAGGCTGGGGGTCAGCATCAGAAGGAGGGTCGGGGAAGGCTTTCTGTCGCCCTCAGAGATGCCCTCACACTGCATCATGCTGGGGACACCAGGCTCCACAAGGCGGGTGTCCAGATGCAGCTGGGCCGTGCCCTCCCAGGCTCCAGCCACGGGGAGCCCCAGAGAAGTGCGTGGCCCAGACGGTGTGGACCTGAGGACAGCACCTGGGTGTCACAGTGGCGTAGGCAGGAGAGGCTTCTACTCCCCCAGGAGGTCACTCCAGGACCACCAGGCCCCTCAAGAAGGGACAGCGCCTTGGAGTGGACACAGAGAAACAGCCCAGCCTGGCTCTTGGCCATGGGTGGGCACTTCCAGGACTTGCTGATCCCAGTGCCACCGGGAGCCACCTTACAGGGCCTGTTTTTTCAGAGTGTTTGGAAACGGATCCTCCCCAATGTCCTGGAGGTTGAAGATTCCACGGATTTCTTCAAGTCGGGGGCTGCATCCGTGGATGTCGTGAGGTAAGGGTGGAGAGGGCCCATCCCAGGATTCATAAATCCTATGAATTCTTTTTGTTTTAATTTTTATATTTGTTTTTATTAGTCATACATGACAGTAGAATGCTATGGACTTTGATATATCCTTCAAAAACTTCAAGAACTTCAAAAACGGCATATAATTTCTCATTTTTCTGGTTACGTATGTTGTAGAATCACTTGGGTGATGAGATCATATATGTGCATAAGGTAATAAGGACTAATTCATTCTACCATTATCCCTCCTATCCCCATAACCCTCACCCTTCCCGTCACTGCTCTCTACCTAATTTAAAGTAACTCTATTCTTCCCTAGTGCTCCCCAGCCCCTTATTGAGAATCAGCATCCACATATCAAAGAAAATATTCGGCCTTGGGTTTTTTGGGATTGGCTTACTTCACTTAACATGATGTTCTCCAGCTCCATCCGTTTACCTGCCAATGCCATCATTTCATTCTTCTTCATGACTGAGTAATATTCCATTGTGTATATATACCAGTTTCTTGATCTATTCAACTGTTGGAGGGCATCTAGGTTGGTTCCATAGTTTGGCTATTGTGAATTGAGTGGCTATAAACATTGATGTGGTTGTGCCACTGTAGTGTGCTGATTTTAAGTCCTTTGGGTATAAACTGAGGAGTGGGATAGCTGGGTCAAGCAGTGATTCCACTCTGAGTTTTCTGAGGAATCTCCATACTGCTTTCCAGAGTGGTGGCACCAGTGTGCAGTCCCACCGGCGATGTATGAGTGTGCCTTTTCCCCCACATCCTTACCCGCATTTATTTTTGCTTGTTTTCCTGAGAATTGCCACTCTGACTGGAGTGAGATGAAATCTTAGAGCAGTTTTGATTTGCATTTCTCTAGTTGCTAGAGATGTTGAACATTGCATTAATCTCCAGGACATATAAAGAACTCAAAAACAAATAACCCAATCCATAAATGGGTTAAGGAACTGAACAGACACTTCACAGAAGAAGATATACAATCAATCAACAAATATATGAAGAAATGAATTCTTAGGATTTGAACCCCAAGAAGTAACCACGGTGAGTTATACTCGTGGATCTTGAAGATGCAGAGCTGCCACTGTCTGGATTGGCCCTAACAGTCCCAAGCTGGGGTGGGGATGGGGAGCTAAGACCCACCCCTCCTTGGGAGAAAGATAGAAACATGTGCATCTCTGTTCCTCTGGGATGAACCTCTCACCTCTGGGGGCCTCTAGCTGTCTATGGGAGATGTGAGGAAGGGGGATTAGGGAATCACATGTGCAGCATTTCAAAATGGAAATACAGCCAGGCACCGGGGTGCATGCCTATAATCCCAGAGGCTTGGGAGGCTGAGGCAGGAGGATCGCGAGTTCAAAGCTAGCCTCAGCAAAAGTGAGACCCTACATATTCTTAAGGTTTCTATATAGTAAGTGGAATGACTCACATAGAGCTGGACAACTCTAATGCCTAAGGAGTCCAGGAAGAAAAAAAATATATATATATATACATTATTAAACTAATCTAGGGGTAAAAGGTGTGTATTATGCCTCTATGAAAAATGCATGACCTGCCTGAAGGTATTCAAATATTTTTAAATAATTTTATGCATTACTAAGCTGAAAATATCTTCTGAATTCAACAGACAAGTTGTGTGAGCCATAATTAAGATGTCAGAAGATTTTTCTGTTTTCAAACCCGATTGAGCAACTAGTTGAAGCATAACTGAAAAGAACTTTAAAGTATATCATCTTCAACCTAAAGGATGATCTTATTGCCGTGTCTAGGCGTCTCTACTTAATTCTGTACTATTTTTAACATTTTTAAAGAAATGTTTCAAATGAAGATATGAAAAAAAAAAGTGAGGCCCTATGTGACTCAGTGACACCCTGTCTCTAAATAAAATACAATATAGGGTTGGGGAGGTGGCTGAGTGGTCAAGAGCCCCTGAGTTCAATCCCCAGTACCCTCCCCTCCAAAAAAAAAATTGGAAATATAGTTGCTGTACAGCAAAATGTCTGGATCTTAGGTGATCAGTTCGGTAAGCTTTGATGTAATGTGTGTAAGCCTTAATCAAGACATGGAGGCAGGGACGTCCCCTGCCCCAACCCACAGGCAATCTGTCACCTTAGATTACTTTATCTGTCCTTTAACTTCATAGGAAGGGCTCTGCTTGCTATCCAGCCATGGTAAGTTCTGATCCACGTGAGGGAAGGTGCAGGTACACCTTTGCTTGTAAGAAGGGGTAAATGCTGGTGAGACCGCAAACCCCTCTGGAAAGCAGTATGGAGATTCCTCAGAAAACTTGGAATGAAACCACCATTTGACCCAGCTATCCCACTCCTTGGTCTATACCCAAAGGACTTAAAATCAACATACTACAGTGACGCAGCCACATCAATGTTTAGAGCAGTTCAATTCACCATAGCTAAGCTATGTAACCAACCTAGGTGCCCTTCAACAGGTGAATGGATAAAGAAAATGTAGTACATATACATAATGGAATACTACTCAGCCATAAAGAAGAATGAAATTATGGCATTTGTAGGTAAATGGATGGATCCGGAGACTATCATGCTAAGTGAAATAAGCCAATCCCCCCAAACCAAAGGTTGAATATTCTCTTTGAAATGCAGATGCTGATACACTAAGCTGGGGAGGAGTGAACACAAGTTCATTGGCTTAGACAAAGGGGAATGTAGGGAAGGGAGGGGGGTGGGAATAGGAGAGACAGTGGAATGAATGGGACATCACTTTCCTGTGTTCATATATGAGCACACGACCAGAGAAACCCCTCATCGTGTCCAACCACAAGCATGGGAAGTTATACTCCATGTATGTAGGAAATGCCAAAATACAGTCTACTATCATGTATATCCAAAAAGAACAAATTAAAAAATATTCTTTTGGGATTTTTTTCTTAAAAATCCTAAAATGTCTTAAACAGAAAACAGAAGTCCACAGTTAGTGTCCTTTAGGCATTTCTGACGACTCCAAAGGCTCATATTTTGCCATCGACATTGTGACCTCTGTCTTAGGATTGGCTGCATTTCCAGATAGCATCTGGCCAAGGGATGGGGGATTCGGCTCTGCCTCCTGATGGCGGGAACAGCATCTTATTCCCAAGGCTGGGACCACAGGAGCCATGGGCACTGTGGCCTGTTTTGCAGCTGGCTGTGTATACTAAAAAGGTATCAAGATGGCGGTACAGTTGCTCGGTAAAGGGGAATTTGCTTTCTTAGCAGTTTCGACATAAGGCCCTTGATTTGAATATTGCTGACTCTGGACCAATAAATACCAATCACAGGCCAGGGTGATTCACTGGTCCTGTGCCCACTTCTGGGGCCAAAAGTTCAGTCAACTCCACTTGGCCCACAGTTTTTGGAAAGGAGGGAGAAGGTTGCTTCCTTGGAAAACGTGAATGTTTTTAGCAGAAGCAGGAGAAATAGATACCACATAGGCAGAAACAGAGCTGTCTATCACATGTAGGGAGAAATTCTTTCCTTCAAGAAGATCCAAAGCTAGGTGCAGTGGTGCATGCCTGTAATCCCAGCAGCTCGGGAGGCTGAGGCAGGAGGATCACAAGCTGGAGGCCAGCCTCAGCAACTTAGTGAAGCCCTAAGCAACTTAGCAAGACCTTGTCTCTAAATAAAATATAAAAGGACTGGGGATGTGGCTCAGTGGTTAAGCAGCCCTGGGTTCAATCTCTGGTACCAAAAAAAAAAAAAAAAAAAGTTATTGCCAAGCTCAATATCATAAAGCTTTTTCTGTGCTTTTTTCAAGAACTATCACAGTTCTTTGCCTTACTTTTTAGTCTTCTACCTATTATGAATTTATCATTTTTATGTATAGTAAACAATAAAGATCTAATTTAATTCTTTTGCATGTGGACATCTAATTTTCCCAACACTACTTGTTGAAGAGACTCTCTTTGTGTATTCTTGGCATTTTTGCCAAAGATCAGTTGACCATATATGAGCCAGTTTATTTCTGGGCTCTCGGTTGTATTCATTGGCTTATATGTTTACCTTTATTACTACTTAATTATTTTAGTTTGGTAGTGGATTTTTAAATCAGAAAGTGTGACTTTTCCAACTTTGTTCTTTTTCAAGATTGTTTGAATTATTCACATTCTATTGAGATCGCGTGTGATTTTTCAGATAGGTTTTGTCATTTCCGCAAAAACTCACTGTTGGAATGTTAATAGAAATGGCGTCCAAACTGTAGATCACAAGAACTGTCATTGCTATGAGTTGGCTATGGTTAGATGTGTCCCCGAGGCTTCTTGTGTTACCTGGTTGGACCACCGCATGGAAATGTTGGGAGGTGGTAGGCATTTTACCAGTTGAAGCCTGGTGGAAGGTCATGGCTGGCACTGACCTTGGAAGTGATTAATGTATTTCTCAGGGTACGCTGGTTAGTTCTTGTGTGAGTAGATTGTTATATGAGGACCAGGACTGGCCACTCTCCAGGCTCTGGCTTCCTGTATATGTGATCTCTTCCATATGGGCTCTTACACTTGTGATGCCATGTGCTATGAGGCCCTTACGAGAGCTGAGCAGAATCTGTTGCCATATTTTTTCAATTCCAGAGCTGTGAGCTCAATAAACCTCTTTTATTTAAATATTACTCAGCCTCAGGCATTTTGTTATAGCAACTGAAAATGGACTAATACAGTCATCTTAGCCATATAAGTCTTCCAATCCATGAATACAGATATGCTTCCATTTATTTAGACCTATAATTCCTTTATTTTGGTACTGGGGATTGAATTCAGAGGTACTCAGCCACTGAGCCACATCCCTCAGCCCTATTTTGTGTTTTATGTAGAGACAGGGTCTCATTGAGTTGCCCAGAGCCTTGCCATTGCTGAGGCTGGCTTTGAACTTGCGATTCTCCTGTCTCAACCTCCCAAATCAACAATGTTTTATATCTCTCAGTATATAGCTCTGTCACCTCCTTGCTTAAATATATTCTATTTTTTTTTTTTTTTGATACCAAGGATTGAACCCAGGGGCACTTAACCACTGAGTCACATCCCTAGCCCTTTTTTTTTTTTTAAAGATTTTTTTTTAGTTGTAGATGGACACAATGTCTTTATTTTATTGCTTTGTATGTGGTGCTGAGGATCAAATCCAGGGCCTCACGCATGCGAGGCAAGCGCTCTACCGCTGAGCTATAATCCCAGCCCACATCCCTAGCCTTTTTTAATATTTTATTTAGAGACAAGGTCTCACTAAGTTGCTTAGGGCCTTGCTTAGTTGCTGAGGCTGGCTTTGAACTTGCAATCCTCCTGCCTCAGCCTCCTGAGCTGCTGGGATTACAGGCATGCTCCACCACTGGGGATGTGGCTCAGTAGTTAAGTGCCCCTGAGTTCAATCCCTGGTACCAAAATAATAATAATAATAATAATGGTAATTATTATTATTATTATTTACTCCATTTCAGTCCCAGTAATTCCTCCTCCTCTCTCCTTTGCGGGCCTCTCGATTGGAGTTCCTTCTACTTACTTACTTATTATTACATTCATTGGTGCTTTGCAGATGCACCTAAAGGTGGAGTTCGCCGTGGTATGTTCATATTCCTACAGAGCATGATTTGGTCAATTTTATTCCACAGAAAGTTCTTCCCTTTCCGTTTGTGGGTGAAGGAAACCGTTCTAAAGTGGGGCGCTCCTCGCCCAGCCTCACCAATCATAAGTGATGGAGTGAGAATTTGAGACCAAGGCCTCCGGGTCTGCAGCCTGGGCCCTCGGCCTCGGTCCGGGGCTGCTGGCCGCACATGGGTGCTGGGCCCAGGCCACCTCCAGGGAACTGTGTTTGCAGGTGCAGCCCTCGGCCGCTGGACGGACAGGGGTCCCCCGGTCCTGGGCTCCCATCCCTCCGCCTCCCCCCTGCAGGCTGGTGGAGGAAGTGAAGAACCTGTGTGAGGACGTGGAGCTGGAAAATGAGGACGTCTACATGGCCACCACCTTTGGGGACTTCATCCAGCTCTTAGTGAGGAAGCTGCGAGGAGAGGACCAGGAGAGCGACTGCGTCATCGACTACGTGAGTCTGGCCCCTCCTCCGGCCCTGCCCCTGGGGCACCTGCAGCCCCTCTGACCCACCGGCGCCTGGGAGCAGAGGAGTTAGGACCCCCCAAGAGCCCAGCCTTCAGTTTCTCAAGCTTTGCCTGCGGCCCTGGGGGCGTCAGAGCCAAAGGGCCGGCTCAACAGAGGGTCTCGCTATCTGATGCTCAGTGTGAGGGTCACATTCTGCATCTCAAGGCATGAGACCAGGGTGGTCGAGTTCCCACTAGGGACAAGTTTATCCTGTAGATTCAACTCCACTGTCTTGAAGGAGTGAGGTTTGGGGTAGGTTGTTTGGATGGTGGTTTGGAACAAAAGGTGGTGAAAAAGAGACAGGTGGCCAGGGTGGACCCCAGATTGCCCTAAGAATAGTGAACCAATGACAGATTTCAGGAGGAGGATGTTGTCCCAGGGATTCCTGTGCTCCACATGGAATTCTGGATGTCTACAGAAGTGGGGAGGGGGGTGGCACATCTGGTGGTTTAAAGGGCCCCGCCACCCATGACACTCCCTGCATGCTGTGAGCCCCCCTGTGGCCCTTGGAAGAGGCTGGGTGAGCAGCCTGAGGTCACACCGGAGGGAGCGGCTGAGCTGGGCTCCAGCCCACAGTCTCCTCGGAAATCGGTGTTCCTCCTGTCTCCTTGTCACTCGGCTGTCACCCCAGGTGGAGCAAGCAGTGAACAAGCTGCAGCTCCGAGTGCCGCACCAGCTCTTCATTGGGGGGGCGTTTGTGGACGCAGAGGGAGGGAGGACCTACGACACCATCAACCCCACCGACGGAAGCGTGAGTACCCTCTTCCCTGCTCCCCGCTTCTCTCCTCCTCCACCCGGCCCCCTCCTCGCCCTGGCCCCACCCACCTCACCTCGGCCCCTCCCCCACCTCGCTTCTGGCCCCGCCCACCCTGGCCCTGCCCC
>PVHX01032710.1:0-13688 GCA_004024805.1 Geosciurus inauris
CCTGTCAACTATGCTTTTTATTCCACATATCAGTCTTTCAATTTCAAATAGAAGTGCACTTTCTTCTTCTCCATTCTGCATAGCCCTAGGTTCAAATCTCTCTTCTATGCTCACATGGGGGCTAAGTTTGGCTACCTACTCATCCAGTGTAAAACTATAGACTAAATGGCTGTTTGGTCTTGGATTTTCACAAAGCAACTATACCAGGTACAGGAGGAAAAGTAAGAAAAATAAAGTATAAAAGAAAGGAATAAAAATTATTCCTGCAAAACAATGGTAAACAGCAAGCATTTCAAGTCTGACCATTTTGTCTCTCCAAGCTGCCCATACCTTCCTACTTCTAACCACCTCTGCTAGGAAGATTTAAAGGCCTCTTTGGGCATTCTGGTTGCTCTCTCCAGCTAGGGATTCCCTGAGTTTCTTTCAAGTAAACAGATTCCATTGTTTTTAAGATTATTATCTGCTTATATTGTGGATATGTTGATTAGCACCTATTTTTTTTAAACTGAGTGGAAAATTATCTTTCTTTTAGATGGAGCAGTGCTTCCCCTCCTACACTGAGCCACATTATGCCCAATAGTGCCACCATCTAATGTCTCTATATTTTTTGTATTCTAAACAATGTTTTTTGCTTTCTTCTGAATACTAGCTCAGTGAATTTCCACCCTGCTCTCCTCTTGTTTCCATATCTCAGTTTGCTTCTGTAGAACTGCTGATTTAATTCATTGAGCTATTATCTCTTCTCCTTGTTTGTTCTATTTTTTAAAAATATTTTTTAGTTATACACGGACACAACACCTTTATTTTGTTTATTTTTATGTGGTGCTGAGGATCAAACCCAGTGCTGATGAGCCACAACTCCAGCCCTTCCTTGTTCATTCTTGATAGAAATGTAAAAAGGTGCATCTTCTATGGAAAAGAGTATATTTTTAGCTATCTAAAAACATAATTACCTCAAACATATCAATTTCACAGCTACTTAAATACTCACAAAAATTGAAAAGATGTTCTCAAAGAGACATTTGTACAGCCATGTCAACAACATCATCATTCACATTTGTCAAATGGTGGAAAAAATCCAAATGTCTCACAATTGAATAGCTAAAAAAATTATGATATTTTCTTATTATGTTAAATAATCTATCACAAAATATATTAGATTTTATAATAAATAAATAATATAAATGTATTACTCTCAGGTCTTAATGAATGAGACTTAATTCTACACAATTCTTGACACACTGTAGTAGGAATTAGGCATCCAACATCCTCACAACAGTTTCCCTTTCTGAGCTCTCATAAACTGAAAATGCATGCCTGTTGTACTTATAAGGATATACTTCACATGGATACAGTGGAGTAATACATGGGATGGAGAGCATTGTTAATATATGAGAAGCAGAAATATGAGGATTCATCAGAATGCTAGTGCTGATCTCCTGTTGAAACATTTCTTTTGATATAATTCTCTCCACTTGCCTTGCCACTCTGGGCCTATGGTGAGAATAGCAGCCCTTATGAGCTAAAAATGTATTTGGGTTTATTTTCCATTGTCTTGATAAATAACACCTGTCTTGTATGTATCACTGTAATTACTGATAATATACTCAAGTGACTACGCCCCTGGTATTGTCTCCCAAACAACTTTCTCATTTTTTACAACATGGCTAGGCTGAGAGTTTTCTAAATTATTATTTCAGTTTCCTTTTCAATTATAAACTCCAGTTCTTTTTTGTTTTTTTTTAATGTTTTATTTTTTAGTTGTAAGTGACAGAATATTTTTATTTTATTTTTATGTGGTGCTGAGGATCGAACCCAGTGCCTTATGCGTGCTAGGCGAGCACGCTACCACTGCGCCATAATCCCAGCCCCAAACTCCAGTTTTAAATAATTTTTCCATCATATATATATGATTGGCTTACACACACATGCATATATATGATTGAGTTACACAACCAGGAGTTTGAAATGTGGAAATGGCCATCTGCAGGCTGGAGGGGTGGTGGAATTAGTAGCTGCTCAATCCAAGAAGCTGAAGTCTCAGAAAAAGGGTATTAATGATGCCATTGTGGTCTGGGACTGAAGGCCTAGAAACTCCATAGAGAGTTACTGGGCAGTGTCTTCTTTGGATGACAGAGTCTAAAGTCCTCAAGTTAGCACAGAAGCAGTCAAAAGCCTGTTTAAGAAGAATCAAGCTTGTATCTAATGTTGCTTCCTATTTTTTCCAACTTTTGTTTCATAAAAGCCTTCAACCTACTGGACAGTACTACCCATACTTAGGGTAGGTCTTCACTTCACTTTGCTGCCCCATATGCCAATCCTTCCCAGAAATACCCTCAGTGAGACATCCAGAAACCTCTTAATCTTAGACATATCATAATTCAATCAAGTTGACAATTCAGATTAACCATTACACTAGCCATTAGCAGAATAAATAATAAAGCCATAATAAAATACTGCTCACAAATTTGTGAGATTGATTATGAACAAAAAAGATGCAAGATAACAAATGTTAACTAAGAAACCGAAAAGGGAACACTAGCACACTGTTGGACTGTAAATCTGTATAGCCATTCTACTAGACAGTTTGGAAGTTCCTTAATAAACTAAAATCAAACTACAACAACATCCAGCAATTTCACTTCTAGGCATAGTCATGTGCTGCCTAACCCATAGATTATATAACCTAGTATGACATTTAACTCTTCTTACTTTAAGCAGACATTCATAGTCACATAAAAATAAAATTGCTTAATGGTATATTTTTAAATTTTTATTTGTATTTTTAGTTATACATGTCAGTAGAATGTATTTGATATATTATACATACGTAACTTCCCATTCTTGTGGTTGTACATTGTTTTAGTCCATTTTCTTCGCTGCTGTGACTAAAGGGTCTGACCAGAACAATTTTAGAGTAGGAAAAGTTTATATGAGGGCTCACATTTTCAGGTGTCTTAGTCCATAGGCAGCAGGCTCCATTCTTTGGGGTGCTCGAGGTGAGGCTGAACATCATGGAAGAAAAGTATGGCAGAGGGAACCAGCTGAATGATTATTAGGAAGCAGAGAAAGAGGTCTCCACTTGGCAGATATAAATATATACCTCATAGCTATGCTTTCCAGTGAACCACTTACTCCAGCCACACCACACTTGCATCCCGTAATTACTCAGACATCCATTTTCTTTCATAGCTTGGTATATATTATTCCAAGACTTCCTACTTTTGAGAATCTGGGTTAAGAAATCAGCTGAGGGCTGGGGTTATAGCTCAGTAGTAGAGCACTTGCCTAGCAGGTGTGAGGCCCTGGGTTCGATCCTCAGCACCACATAAAAATAAATACATAAAGGTATTGTGCCCATCTACAGATAATAAATAAATAAATAAACAAATAAATAAATAAAAGAAACCAGCTGAGATATAGATTGGTTTCCCTTTAAATGTGGCGAGTCATTTGTCTCAGGTATTCATTAAAAGTCTATTCTTGTTCTGTATTTTAGGCATTTTCATAATAATGTGCCTCAGTGTGGGTCTGATATAAATATATAATTTGTCCATTTTCTATTCTTTTAATGAATGAGCTTAACATAATTCATTTTCCTCTTATATATCGTAATTTTCTTACATACATAATACATATATCCTATATATATTCTTATATATCATATATCAATATCTATATCTATCTATCTATCTATCTATCTATCTATCTTCCCATAACCCTCTGTATTTGATTTTCCATTGCATTCTTTAGGTTTGGGAAATTTTCTTTGAAAACATTGTGTGTTCCTTTGGCTTCTATCTCTGAGCTTTCATCTATCAAAATAAATTTCAAATTTTGTCTTTTAAGTTTATCTCATATTTCTTGGATGTTATATTTATGGTCTCTTAACACCTTTTTTCCATGGTCAAATTTTTTTCAAGATTATACGTTTTGGTTTCATTGCCTGAGACTCTGTCTTCCAAATGGTCTGGTCTGTTGGTGAAGGTATACATTGAAATTTAATTTGGTTCATAGATTTTTTTATTTCAAGGATTTCTGCTTCATTTTTTTCAGAATGTCTACCTCTTTATTGAAATGATCTTTTACCTCCTGAATTATATTATTGATTTCACTTCTTACATGATCCTTTATCTTGAAGATCAGTTTAATCATGTACATTATAAATTACTTCTCTGACATTTCTTCCAATGTGGTTTCAATGAATTCTGTTATTGGAGTATCTTGGATTGTTTGGGGTGATTTGTTCTCCTTCTTCTTATTTTTAATTTAAAAAATTTTTTTTGTGTCTCTACCCATCTAACACTATTGATCTGAGGTAGTAGACATTCTGCCTTGTGGACTTATAGTGTCCCTGAAAGTTTCTAGTACTTCACTGTTTAGGTGGAAATAAATAATGACAAAAACAAATGTAAACTATATATAGCATTAAACCAAATAGTTCCTGCTATGATGTCTACAATGTTAATTGTCATGATAGCCCAAAATTATATGATCAGTTATTGCCTATAATATAGACAATAAGCTTGCAAAAAGGTTCACAATTTTGTATGGTGGAGAGTGAGAGTACAGAAGTAATGTAGGATATGATAATCATGATGGAGGAGGAGAGAAAATAGAAATAAAAAGTTAAAGAAAGAGTGACAAAGCAATAGAGATTGTTAGAAGAAGAAAAAAGAAAAAGAGAATCAAAGGAAACAGATGAGTGAGAAAAAATATATATGTATATATGAAGTAAAAATTAAAAATTAGATAGAAATAAAAGATACAAAAGTGAAATATACTAATCAAAAATCCTAGTCCTCAAAAAACTAAAAATAAGTTGCTTCAAAAATGATATAAATGAGAAAAAAATATGAATATGTATAAATGCCCAGGAACCATTGAGGTTAAAATTAAACAGAAAAAAAATATCTTGATGAAAAGTTAAAGAACTTTTTCCAATGGAGTTCAAAAGTTTTTCATCTTTCCTTTTCAGCCATATTAGATGGGGTCATCTGGAGTGTGATGTTGGCTCCACTCTCAGAGTGGGGTTCCTAGAGTGACAGTGGTAATCCCATAGGTGGTACTCTCAGAGGCAGGGTTTATGCTTAGTTAGGCTTCAGGCTATTGGCTGAATGCCAATTGATCTGAAGATTTTAAATCATCATACCTCTAGTGCCAAACAATTGCTATTTTATACTGAAAAACTGAATCCCAGGGGTCTCCCCTGGGTTCAATTTGTGTGGTTGGAGGATCCAATTCTTAGTTTTCTATATCTCCTACAGACCCCACATCCTGATCTCTTGGATTTACTTTCCAAACTTATATCTCTCCTGACTCTTCCCTTTTGAATTCCTGGCCAAGTGTTTCTCTCTCAGTTGGTCTTGAAAGTAGCCAGATTGAATAGGATTGGGAGAAGCCAATTGGGTCTCCATGACCAGTTGTACCCTGTGTAAAACTCTCCACATTTGATTTTCTCCTGATCACTTAAGCACATTCTATGCCATGTAGTGTGGGTTTGTAAGCCTGGGCCAAAGTTAGATTTTCCAGGAATTGGCTCCCTCAGCTGTCTGCTCCTATGGCACCCTACAAAATGGTTCCTTCCTCTGTCTGCCTCAGGTTTCTTGGAGAGTTGGGGCTTCTCTCTTGAATAAGGATATTGTGCAGCACATCTTTCAGTTCAGTAGGGAAATTTCTTTGATCTCTAAGCTCTTCATACTCAGACACACTACAGGCCTCCTAAAAATGTGGATTCCTTTAGTTCCTTATCTCTCCACTTTGCCTGTGGTGGGATTACTCTGGCTTTTGCCTCTTTCCATGACAGAAGCTGTGGCACTGGAGACTTCTTCCTTATTTTATTATATCTAATCTCCTGAGTCCCTGATGTGTTTTGAATGTCTAGTATTAAATTCTAGTAAAGTCCCCCCACATATATTTTTGTTTACCCATCTTGGTTTCATGCCACAGAGCAGCTAGGAAAATGACCTTCTCTATTCCACAATCTTGAAAACCTTTCTGCCTAATAGACATTTTTCAGAATGTATCCCTGACGTTACATGGTATCTGACAGTATATCCAAAGAAACTGACATCAATATTTTTCAATAACATCTGCACTCCCATGTTCATTGCAGGATGATTCACAATTACAAAACTGTGGATCAGGCTAAGTATTCATTAGTGGAAGACTAGATAAAGAATATGTCATATATACACAATTGGATATTATTTAGTCACAAAATGAAATTGTGTCATTTTTTACATCTTAGATAGACCTATTGAACATTAGTGTAAAGGAAATAAGACAGAAACAGAAAGAAAAATACTGTATGATCTTACTTGCATGTTGAATATAAAAAGTTGAACACATAGAAATAAAGAATAGAAAGGTAGCTACCAGAGGCTAGTGGTGGTAAGAATGTAGACATGTAATCAAAGGGTTAAAAAGAGAATTTTTATCTATTTCATAGCATGACTATATTAATTATAATGTAGTTCATATTTCAAAATTAATAAAAGATAAAATTCTCATGTCTCACAACAAAAAAGAAGTCAGTAGGTGATGGTTATGAAAATTAGCTTGTTTTAATCATTCCATACTATACATAATACAGAAATAAAACATCTACAAAATTTAGAGAACCTGTGCTGTACCCTCAACACTTTGCATAGATATTTGTTCTATCAAATATCCAATTTCATCACTCAGAAGCTCTACTTTTCACAAAACAATAAAACATGAACATTATTCAGGCAAATTCTTTGCCACTTTATAACAAAGGTGTCCTTTCCTCCAGTTTCCAATATCATGTCCTTAATTTCTGAATGAAACTACATGTGAAAGAACTTTGACATATATATTTCTGCAATTTTTTTTATCATTACACTTAGGAAGTCTCTGAGAATACAGAGGCTTTCTCTTTGGCTTCTTTCTTCTGACTATTCACCAAAATCATCTTTAATGTTCCATTCACAGCAATGTAGTTTTTTTAAGAATGCACCGCAGAAGTATTCCAGCCTCTATCCTTTACTAGTTCCAAAACACTATCACATTTTTAGATATCTGTTATAGTAGCACCAACCCAACTTCTCAGTATCGATTTCTGTCCTAGATTTCTCAGACTGCTGTAAAAAATACTTTACACTGAATGATTTATAAAAAGCATATATGTTTTGCTCACACTTCAGGAGGACTAAAAAGTCCAAGATAAGGGTTCTGTTATATTCAGTATCAAGAGAGGCCTTTTTCTCATGGATAGCCCTTTTCATATTGACACTACGTGAACTGCTGGTAATTCAGATTCTCAGACCAGGAGGTGAGGGAATGGAAAAAAGACAAACAGACACACAAAAAGAGAAAAGGCTACATCTCTGTGGTTGACTTCTCTTCAATAGAGTGGTAGTGAGTGACACACAACAGGCTCAGCATGTTTATTATATAGGTATAAACATCAGAAGGATTTATTGTGAGAAATGTTTTCAAAGTAAGCAAAACCAAGGTCATGAGTATGAGCAGCCCAATTATGGTTATCAGCTTGCACCCATGATTTTCCACCCCTGAGCAGCTGGAACCTCAAAGTCAAAAATCAAACAGTTTCATGTCTGACACAGGACCTCTTATTGAACAGGGCATCACCATAGCCACTGGTAAGACTCAAATCAATGCCTTCACATTGAGATATCCTAAGAAGGGCATCATTTCTGTCACAAGGCAGTTCAAGACTCATAATTCAGTTGTCACTCCTTACGCCATATGTCTTCACATATTGGATGAATGCACAAACTCCTTGAGGCCTCTTTTAAAAGGTTCCTAATTCCATTCATGAAGGTAGAGCCTTCATGATCTAATTATCTCCCAAAAGCTTTACCTATTATTAACAGGACACTAGGGATTAGATTCCATTACAGGAATTTGGAGAGGTGCAAAAACATTCAGAATATAGCAGGTACATTACAAACAACAAAATATTAATTATTTAACTTTAAGAAGCCGGGTGCAGTGGCTTAAGACTGTAATCCCAGTACTTAGGGAGGCTGAGGCAGGAGAATCTTGAGTTCAAAGCCAGCCTCAGCAAGGGCAAGGTGCTAAGCAACTCAGTGAGACCCTGTCTCTACATGAAACACAAAATAGGGCTGGGGATGTGGCTTAGTGGTCGAGTGCCCCTGAGTTCAATCCCCAGTACCAAAACAAACAAACAAACAAAAAACTTTAAGAATTAAGGGAGGGCTGATGTTGTGGCTCAGTGGTAGAGCACTTGCCAGGCATGTGTGGGGAACTGGGTTCGATCCTCAGCACCACATAAAAATAAATAAATAAAATAAAGGTATTGTGTTCATCTACAACAACAAAAATACATAAAAAAATAATTAAGGAAATTCTGGCACATAATGCAATGGATGCATTAAACCCTTGAGCACTTGATACTGAGTTAAATAAACCAATCGCAAGGGATGGGGCTGTGGCTCAGTGGTAGATAGCTTGCCTACCATGTGTGAGGCAATGGGTTCAATCCTCAGAATCACATAAATAAATAAAATAAAGGTATTGTGTTCATCTACAACTATATATACATATATATATATATATATATATATATATATATATCCCACTCAAAGAGATACACTACATAATTCCTTTGTATATAATGTACTCAAAATACATTAATTCATAAAGACGTTACAAGGTTCTAGGGAAAAGAAGTATTAAAGAATCAGTGTTTAATGGGTTCTGAGTTTCAGTTTTGTAATAAAAAAATTGTGTTGGTGACCAAGCAATTTGCATTTTCTTAATGCCACTGAAATTTACATTTCAAATGTCTAAGATAGATAATTTTGTGTTACATATGTTTAAATGCTTTTAAAAGTGCTGAAAGAAAATGGAAAAGGTGCAGAAACTCCCAATGTATTGGAGATTCTTCCATATATAGACCTTCAAACAATTCTATATGACAGTATCATTTGTGTTATATATGAACCTATTGAAGCTTAGAGAAAAGTGAGTAACTTGCCCAATGGTACACAAAGAGTAAATTATGAAACTGAAATTTAAACACAATTATGGTTTTTGTTTCAATGATATATAGATGCAGCCATTATGAAACATTTACCCCTTTATATTTTGGGCACATTTTCCATTTAACACAATGATTATTTTGGTGTATAGACTCCCATAATGTGTGCTAGTTTTGAAACCTAGATCCAGCTGTTATTTAGATATATGCCTTTGGATAACTAACTCCATAAATCTCACTTTCTTCAGATAATAAAAATTTCTTCTTTTTATGATTGATGTAAGAATTAAATGTAATAAACAATGTTAGCTGTTAAAACACTGTTGGAGCATCATTTGATATATGTCAACAAATCTTTTTATATAATCATAAAATTCTAGTAAACCCAGATGGTTGGGTTTGAGTTGATCTTTTTTTTTTTTTTTTAGTATTTTCAATTATCTTCTATTTTCTAAATTTTCTATGAAGAAAATCACTATGAAAAAACAATTTTTAAATCCCTATCTCATACATTATAAAGGCCAATCAGCATTTTACAAGTGAGATAATTTACATTTTATAAACCAATTTCAACCATAACCTATACCCTAGATTTAAGAAAACTTATATTACATATATTCTGATCACAAAAACATTTATAAAGATGGCATTAGATTCAATTTTCAAACAGAAAAAAATGAGATAAATTGATATCCACATTGCCTCCATGAAACTATTCTTTGGATTTCTCTGCTTATGATCTTAAAATGAGTAAAGTTTGTTCAATACTTCAATGCATATGCTCTATTTTTATAACCACATCATAAAGGCATTTTGGTCAATTATCATGGACTTTTCTTTAAAAGGAAAAATGTATTTTAAAGACTGAGACTTATATAAAGTCTTATATTGAAATTACTTTATATATCCTGGAGATTAGTGCTCTATCGGATGTGTGTGTGGCAAAGATTTGTTCCCAGAGTATCAGCAGTCTGTTCACTTCATTGATTGTTCTTTTGCTGAGAAGAAGCTTTCAGTTTGAATCCATACCATTTATTGATTCTTGATTTTACTTCCTGTGCTATAGGAGTCTTGTTAAGGTCTTAATCCGACATGATGAAGATTTGGGCCTAATTTTCTTCTATTAGCCTTGGGTCTCTGGTCTGATTCCCAGGTCCTTGATCCTCTTTGAGTGGAATTTTGTGCATGGTGAGAGATAGGGGTTTAGTTTCATTTTGCCTCATATGGATTTCCAGTTTTCCCAGCACCATTTGTTGAAGAGGCTATCTTTTCTCCAGTGCACGTGTTTGGCTCCTTTGTCTAGTATAAGATAACTGTATTTAAGTGGGTTTGTCTCTGTGTCTTCTATTCTATACCATTGGTCTATATGTCTATTTTGGTGCCAGTACCATGTCATTATTTATTCCATAAAAATCCCCAAACTTTAGTGTCTTATTACAACAACCATTTATCATTTCTCAAGATTTCATGTGCTGGCAGGGTGATTCTTCTCTTGCAATTGCCTGTCATCACTTACATGGCTAGTCTGATGATAACAGCTAAAATAGTTGGTATGAACTGGAAGGCCTGATATCTCATTCCATATGGTTTATTATCCCACAATATTCACATTTTATCTCAGAGTTCCAAAACTGTAAACACAGAAGTTTTGAAGTTTTATGAAACATATTCATATTCACTGACTAGGAGGACATGACTGTCATAAAATTCTATTGAATAAATTAAATCACAAGGCCAATACATTTTTAAGGGGAATAAAAAATGTATACCACTACTTTCTGTGTGTTTGTTTGTAACAAGGATTGAACCCAGGGATTCTTAATCACTCAGAAACATCCCTTAAAAAAATTTTTTTTTAATTTTTATTTTGAGATGGGTCTCACTAAGTTGCTTGGGCCTAGCTAAATTATTGAGGCTGGCTTTGAAATTACTTGCCATTTTCTGATTCAGTCTCCTGAGCACTCAGGATTATAAGCATGCACCACCACATCCAGAATATCACTTCTTGATGCAAGGAATGTCCATGACACAGTTTTTTAAGGGAAAGAAGAAAGAAATACACTAACTTTAGATGTGAAGTTTGCCCCAAAAGCTTATGTATGAAAAAATAGAAGAAAGCTTGGAGTTGAAATTATTGGGTTATGAGAGCCTTACCCTAATTTTTGCATTACTCCATTGTTAGAAATTAAATGCTAACTGTAGGCAGACAGGGTGTGGCTGGAGGAGGTGAGTCATTGGAGGAATGCTTTTGGTGGCATATATTTTGTCCCTGGTGAGGGAAGTCTTTATCTGCTTCCTGCTTGTCATGTCCTGAGATGCTTTCTTTCTCCACAACATTCAGCCATGATGTTTTGCTTCACCTCAGTCAGACAGTACTGGAGTCAGCTGTCTATACACTGAGAGCTCTGAAACTGTGGGTGCCAAAAAATAACAACAACAACAACAAAAAAAAACCCAAAACAACTTTTTCTCCTCTAGAATTATTCTTGTCAGGTCTTCTTGTCACAGCAACAAAAAAGCTGACTAAAATATTGACAAAAAGCTGGGCGCGGTGGCGCAAACTTGTAATCCCAGCACTTAGGGAGGCTGAGACAGGAGAATTGCGAGTTCAAAGCCAGCCTCAGCAACGGCGAGGTGCTAAGCAACTCAGTGAGACCCTGTCTCTACATACAACACAAAATAAGGCTGGGGATGTGGCTCAGTGGTCGAGTGCCCCTGAGTTAAATCCTCAGTACAAAAAAAAAAAAATATTGACAAAAATAATGGAAATATAATATTGGGACAAGGTATACATAACAAGATGGAAAGAATTTGTACCTGTATTTTACAATCCCTTATGCAAAAATATTATCCACAGGCTTGTATGCTTCCGCATCTATATAACTTGATCATTTATTATTTTAATGTAGACATCAAGGACTGGCTATATCAGGGTGTAAGAATTTGATGTTAAAAGGGAGTATATTTGGATTTAGAACCTTTATGAGTTTTGAAATTGCTGATAACAAGTTATCTTATTGTGCATTTTCAATGTATCTTCTCAAGATCACTAAAAAAATTTCCACATTTGTGTAATGGGCCTCAACTCCAAAATCTTCAGTGGAGTTGTGAACTAATATGATTTTACTAATTTCAATTTTATTATGAGTCAATTTTTCTGTAGTTTATTTTTTGTTATGATTTTGGCATTGTCAAAGTTTTCTTGATAGTTACCCATTTCTCTTTATCCCCCTGCACACATCCTATATCTCAATATCAAGTATCTTTGTATCAAGAAATCTAATTAACTATCTTACTTATTATGTAGTAGTTCAGTTGTACATATAAATGTAAAACCTTTGGAGATATATTGTTTATTATTTCAGACCCAAAAATGCTGATTAACAATATAGACAATGTGTGTCATAATTATTTTGTCATTTTTAAGATGGTGCTAAGAAATTTATCCTTTTCTAGAACATGACCTTCAGCCAAGCAGGTAATATATCACTGATAGTGAACCTAGGGGCACAGGGAAAAAGATTGGTTAAAACTAAGGAGAGCGCCAACATTCTAAGTATCAGAACCTGAACACTGGTACTAGCAGTGAGTACTAGAGTATTCTCAGATAACTTAGGTAGATGGCTGATTGCATGAACTAGGCAAGTAGGTTTAGACATATAGTAAAACACAGATTATTGGATTCACCACAGGAAAAACTGAACACCAAAAAGAGATTGAGTTTAAAAAAGTTCAATTGGAGCTGGGTGCCGTGGCAAAAGCCTGTAATTCCAGTGGCTTGGGAGTCTGAGGTGGGAGGATCCCGAATTCAAAGCCAGCCTCAGAAAAAGCGAGGCACTAAGCAACTCAATTAGACCCTGTCTCTAAATAAATGCAAAATAGGGCTGGGGATATGGATCAGTAGTCAAGTGCCCTAGAGTTCAATCTACAGCACTAGGAAAAAAATAAGGAAAAGAAGAAGGTGAAGGAGGAGAAGGAGGAAGGAGGACGACAGCAACAACTGGGGGTGCATCTCAATAGTAAAACACTCCTGGGTTCTATCCCCATAACAAAAAATAAAAATGAGTGTATATACATAAAGATGATAAATGTTATTTGTGAAAATGATAATAAAGGAAGTTTATTTTGAAAGAGTAATTGTACAGGTTTTAAAATTAAAGAGAAAGAGAACTTACTCTATATATTTAGAAATAGTTTGTGTTAGTAGAGAACAAAATTCCCTGACCACATTTAGCACAGATTATTGGCCTTGCACATATGGTGAGACTAAGGATAAATTAAAAAAATATTTATTTCTGACCTTCAGAATCAAAATGCCCAAATGCTCATCAAATGACAAAAAGGTCAATGAGCGAAGGAAGTTTGTTTTCCTTTAAAGATTTTCTGCTTGAATGTCAGTGCCTCTTGGTGTCTATAGAACCCCAAATTACAAATGGAATAAAAGGGTAAATTTTAGAATATATCAAAGTAGACTTCCAGTACCTATACTATACAATGGGAGAAAATGGAACATTCATGGAAATCAATTAACTCCTTTAACAAATTATTGCTTTAATACACAAAATGGTACTCTTGTGGTACAAAGAGTTAATGCCAATTCTTGAAGTATTTAATATACTCTGGAACAGTGGTTACTACTGGGTAACATTGACTGACTCAGGAGACACAAGTTCAATTTGTGTTTTATTAAACAGAA
>PVHX01032711.1:0-13686 GCA_004024805.1 Geosciurus inauris
AGGGTCTCACTGAGTTGCTTAGTGCCTCGCCATTGCTGAGGCTGGTTTTGAACTCGCAATTCTCCTGTCTCAGCCTCCCTAAGTGCTGGGATTACAGGCTTGCGCCACCATGCCCGGCTGAATTTTCTTCTTTTTTAAGGCTGAATAGTATTCCATTATATATTTATACCACATTTTCTTTATACACTCATTCACTGATGGCTGCTTAGGTTGAGTCCATATTTTGGCTATTGTGAACATTGGATTGCAGAAATATCTTCAACATACAGATTTCATTTCCTTTGGATATATATGCCATACAGGGGTTGCTGGATCACATGAGAGTTGGTTTTAGTTTTTTAGGAAACATCATACCATTTCCCATAAACACTGTACTAATTTATATTCCCACTAACAATAAGCAAGGGATACATTTTATCCACACAGTAGCCAACATTTAGTACCTTTCATTTTTCGTTAATAGCTATTTTAACAGGTATTGAGGTGATATCTCATTATGGTTTTAATTTTCATTTCCCTAATGACTGGTGTTATTCAGCATTTTGTTTATGAACCTGTTAGCCACTGGGATGTCTTTTTCAAGAAATATCTGTTCATCTGTTCAGGTCCTTTGTTCTTTGTTTTGTTTTGTTTGGCAGTGCTAGAAATCAAACCCAGGGGCTCGCACATACTAGGCAAGTGTCTGCCACTGATTTACACCCCAGCTCCCTTCACTCACTTTTATATCAAAGTTAGATATTTGCTTGCTATTTAGTTTTTTGAATTCCTTGTATATTTTGGTTCTTAACCCCTTATCATCTGTGCAGATATTTTCTCCCATTCATTGTTGTCTCTTTACTTTGCTAGTTGTTTCTTTGCTAGGTACAAGATTTTAAGATTGATGTAATCCCATTTGTCTACTTTTTCTTTTGTTTCCTTTGCTTTGTGGGTTATATACAAACAGTCATTGCCCAGGTTAATATGGAGAATTTTCCATATGCTTTTTTCTACTAGCTTTACAGTTTGGTTTTAGTTTTGTTTTTTTTGTTTTTTGTTTTTGGTACCAGGGATTGAACCCAGAGGCACTTAACCACAGAGTCACATTCCCAGGCCTTTTGTTTTTTCTTATTTTGAGACACTAAGTTGCTTAAGGCCTTGTTAAGTTGCTGAGCCTGGCATTGAACTCACAATCCTCAGCCTCCCAAGCCACTGGGATTACAGGAATGCATCACCATGCATACCTGTACATGGCAACTTTACAGTTTTGAGTCTTAGATTTAATTCCTTAATCCATTTGAGTTGACTTTTAAAAGTACATGGTAGGAGAAAAGGATCAACTTTTATTCTTCTGTATGTGGATATCAAGCTTTCCCAGCACCATTTATTGAAAGTACTGTCCTTTCCCCATTATATGCTCTTGGCACCTTTGCCAAAAATTGACCATAAATCCATGGGCTTATTTCTGGCCTTTTGATCCTGTTCCACGGTTGATGTGTCTGTTTTCATGCCAATAACATGCTGCTTTGTTTCATTTTGTTTGTTTGTGTGTTTTTGTAGTGTTAGAGATTGAATCCAGAGCCTTGCATTGGTGGCACTCCACCACTGTGCTACATCCCCAACCCCCATACTATTTTAATTAAAATTGCATTATAATGTGTCAAAATGCATTCTACTGTCATGTATAACGAATTAGAACAAATTTTAAATATATTTTAAATGTTACCTTCTATATTTTTTTGAAATCAGAGAGTGTGATGCTTGTAATTCTGTTCCTTTTACTAAAACAGGGCTGGGGTTTAGCTCAGTGGTAGAGCACGTGCCTAACATGTGCAAGGCCTTGGGTTCCATCTTCACACCTCAACAAAAGGTCAGTTGTCCAAAGACATATGGATTTACTTCTATACTCTTATTTCTATCCATTCATCTTTTTGTCTATTTGATGCTAGTACCTCACACTCATGATTACTGATTATTTGTATGTTTTGAAGTCAGGAAATGGAATCCTCCACCTTTGTTTTTTCTTTTCAAGATTTTTTAAACCTATTCTTAGACCCTTGTATTTCCATATGAATTTTAAGATCAGCTTGCCAGTGTAAACAAAGATTTTTTTCTGAGCTCTTAATAGAGATTATGTTGAATCTGTAGATCAGTTTGAGGAATATTGCTATATTAGCAATAGTAAGTCTTTTAATCACTGATCATGAGTTGTCTTTTCATCTATTTGAGTCTCCTTTAATTTCTTTGAAGCAGCTTTTAAGACTAATATTTCCTTTCCTTTTTTTCTGAGTATTCTGCCCTCTCTGAAATCTGTGTCCTCTCCCAGTATCTTTAATTCTAGCTCCTCCATATGGTCCTTATGCTTTCAACATGTCCAAGTTTCTCCAATTATTGAATAACTCCTTAATAACATCATTAAAGGATGAAGCCGTTAAGGAAAATATCAAGAAGTCTAAAACTCCTACATGTTAAAAAACATAACCAAAAGGTTAAAACTGGTTCAATATATACCACAGAATAAAAAATATCATTCTTAATATATTCTATAATATAATTCTTAATATATTCTTAATATATTCTTAATATATTCTATAATATATTCTATAATATATTCTTAATATATTCTTAATATATTCTTAATATATTCTAAAATATCATTCTTAATATATTCTATAATATTATCATTCTTAATATACTGACTATAGGACACATAAGTCCTATACAACATAGGCAAAGAACATAAAACAATTAACAAAGGAAGATATACAATTGTAAAGACTTAAGTAATATACGTCAACTTTGAAAGTAATTGATAAAATGCAAAACAATGAAATACATTTTCTTTATGAAATTAACAGTTTTTTATTTTAATTTTTTTTGATACTGAGGATTTTACATAAGGGTGCTTAACTGCTGTACCACATCCCCAGCCCTTTTTATTTTTTATTTTGAGACAGAATCTCACTATGTTGCTTAGGGCCTAAGTTTCTGAGGCTAGCTTTGAACTTGAAATCCTTCTGCCTCAGTCTACCAAGTTGCTGGAATTAGAAGTATGTAGCATCATGCCCAGCAAAGATTGTTAAGATAATAATACTTGCTATAGTTTGGATTTTGAATGTCCCCCAAAGGCTCGTGTAATGAAGGCTTGGTCTCCAGCCTATGGCACTATTGGGAGATAGTAGACCTTTAGGAAGTGAGTCCAAGTGGAAGGAAGTTAGGTCATTGGGGGAATGTCCTTGAAGAGAATGTTGGTACTCCAGCCCCTTCTTGTCTCTCCTCTATTTGTGTGGTCCTGGGGATTGAACCGGGACCTCAAACACGCTAGGCAAGTGCTCTACCACTGAATCTCACATTTATTCTTCTCCTTCTCCTCCTCTCTTTTCTTATTTCTTTTCACTACTGTAGATTGAACGTAGGGCCACACACATGCTAGGCAAGCATTCTACCAGTGAGCTACATCCTCAGCCCCAACTTTGCCTTCTTTTTGGAGGGTTACCGGGACCAGGGATTGAAACAAGAGGTACTTAATCATTGAGTCACATAACCAGCCCCTCTTATTTTATTTTATATTATTTGTTCTTATTTTGAGACAGGGTCTTGCTAAGTTGTTTAGGGCCTTGTTAAGTTGCTGAGGTTGGCTTTGAACTTGTGATCTTCCTGCCTCAGCCTCCTGTGCTGCTGGGATTACAGACATGTACCTGGCAATCTATCCTTCTTATAAGTTATTTATCTCAGGTATTTTGTTACAGTAATAGAAACCTGACTAATACAATACTTGAAAACAGTGAGGGTGCAGAGAATTAGGCAAATCATACTACTTTGGGGAGAATACAGATGATATAATTTGATAATGTAAGTCAAGAACTTTAGGGCTGGGGATGTAGATCAATGGTAGAACACCTGCATAACATGCATAAGACCCTGGATTCAATTGCCAGTACCCCAAACAAGCAAATCTTCAAAACAATCATGCCTTTCAGCCAGGTATGGTGGCACACACCTTTAATCCCAACAACCCGGGAGGAGGAGGCAGGAGGATCACAAGTTTGAGGCCAGTATGGGCAACTTAACCAGACATTGTCTCAAATTTAAAAAATGAAAAATGAAAAGGACTGAGGAAGTAACTCAGTGATAGAGTACTCCTGGGTTTAATTCACAGTACCACAAAAAACAAACAAACAAACAAAACCATACATAATTAGTGCCAGAATCAAAGTTGGCTCCATAGTTTACTGAATTTCAATCATAAGCTCTTTGTATCATGTCACTTTGTCTTTATCTCTACCACAAATTACCACCTGATTATAATCTGCTCCAGTATGCTGTCTTCATATCAAGAATATTGGACCTGGGGCTGAGGGTGTGGTTCAGTGGTAGAGTGCTTGCCCAGTATGAACCAGGCCCTGGGTTCAAGCTCCAGCACCAAACAAAACAAAACGTTCCAAAAATAAACAAATGAAAACCCATTAGCCCTATCTTTCCAAACAGGTTGCAAGAAGTGACATTAAAGAGAAACAAGCTTTGCAAGTGGCAAACACAGATTCCAACCTGGATGTTCCATATTCTGCTTGTGTGACTCTTTGGTAAGCCTCAATTTCCTCATATATATGATGGTAGCAAACAGCCAGGTGTGGTGGTGCACACCTGTAATCCCAGCAAGCCTCTGGAGGCTTGAGGCAGGAGGATTTCATATTTAAGGCCAGCTTCATCAACTTAGCAAGCCCCTAAGCAACTTAGCAAGACCCTGTCTCAAAAGGGCTGGGGATGTGGCTCAGTGGTTGAGCGCTCCTGGGTTTAATTCCCAGTACAATCAATCAATCAAACAATAAATAAATAAATAAATCTGCAACAGGTTCTCCACAACTTGTGTGTGTGCACACGCATGCTGGAGCTTGAACTCAGGGCCTTGTGCATGCTATGTATACACTCTACCACTGAGTGACATCCCATCTCTCCTCATTTTCTTTCTCATACCTATCAAAGTCAGGGGAACTCTGGTAGGTAACAAATATTCATTGACTTGACTTGAGAGGAGGCTTACAGTATAATAGCGATTCAAAAAATAGAGAAACCCGATTGACCTGCACCTTGTGTCCTATTGCTGTGGAATCTCTTGTCCCTGCACACAGTGATTGATTACGCAGTAAAGCCTCAAAAGAGTGGGAACCCTAATAGAATAAGTTATACTTTATGTATGCATATTCTGCCAAAATACATTCTACTGTCATGTATAACTAAAACTAAAAATTAAAAAAAATTTAAAAACCCTATAGGTGACTGACAAAGGCAATAGCCAACTCCCCAGCCAGCACTGCTCCCCAAGGCAGATCTGGATGGGGGTGCAGAAATCCTAGGCTAAGGAAACTGCTTTGATGACTTTAGGAGATGGATGGAGAAGAATATATCATTATATTCCTTGTTATTCATGCTGCTATATGGTGGGGAGCAAAGGGAAGAAATGTAATGTGGTCATGTTTGTGTTTAAGTAAGATTGGTGTGTGTATATTGTGGAAAATGGATTGCAGTGTAGGCAGGGAGGCCAATTTGGAAGGTCTTGTACTTACCCAGTCAGGAAGTGACCAGTGTTAGGCTGAAGGTACAGAAGAGAGAGGGGACAATGGAAGAAATGAGATCTCTTAGGAGAAGGGAAGAATTTGCATCTATAGAACAGGCAGAGAAAATTATTTATTGCCAGAAGGGAAACACTAACATTGAGACACAAGGGGGAAGGAAAGGTGAGTTTGTGAAAGGAGGTTGAGGGATTCTGATTTGATGCTCTTGTCATATTCAGTAAATCAGGAGGCAAGGTTGTCTCTGAAGCATGGCAGCTTAATTGAGACACTTAGAAGGGCTTCTAAGCAGCTATGTTTAGAGATAATGCCTTTTTTTTGTACTGGGTATTGAACCCAGGGATGTTTTGCCAATGAACTACATCCCCAGCTATTTTTAAAAAATTTAATTTTATTTTGAGACAGAGCTTTGCTAAGTTGCTGAGGCTAGTCTCAAACTTTCAACCTCCCTGCCTCAGCTTCTGGAGTTTCTGGAATTACAAGCATGTACCATCGTGCCCAGCAAGATTATGACTTCATGTGGCTCTAGTCCATGGGGACATGGGATTTTTTTTTCTGAGAAAAGTCATAGGATTTGATGATTAGGATATCACTGATTTCTGTCAAGAGAGTGCCCACTGGATCAGTAATGTAGAAGAAGAAGATTGAGAGGCAGAACAGAGGGATGGGAAAGGGGAGGCAATGCAGAATAAATCCTTAAAAACTCGTGTTATGTGCATATATAAATATACCACAAGGAGAGCTGAGGTTGTGCTCAGTGGTAGAGCGCTTGCCTAGCACATGTAAGGCACTGGGTTCGATCCTCAGCACCATAGAAAATAAATAAAATAAAGGTATTGTGTCCATCTATGACTAAAAATATTAAAAATATAAATATACCACAGGGAATGTCACCTTTATGCATAGGTTAAAAGAACCAATCAAATATTAATAAATAGATGAGCAAAAGGAAGTCTAATAGACAAAAGAGAATGGGAGGACAGTAGGGAAAAGGAGGAGGGAAAAGCAGGGGATCATGAACTGAAATCAAATTCCATGCAGGTTGGAATGAACCCAACCACTATGTCTAACTATAAAGCTCTAATTCGAAAAGTCTTCTATTGAGGAGTATGAGCAGAAACCATACTGCTAGGACTGAGGGGTGAATGAGAGGGTGAGGAAACTGCACACTTAATACTTTCAAGGTCTGTTAGAAAGAGGAGATAGGACCATAGTTTGAGTAAAAAGCAAAAAAGGGATATTTTGTGTGCATGTTTAAGGCAGGAGAGTCTTTGAGGCCTACAATATATACATCAATAACGATGTTTGTATTTTTATGAAGGTAGCATTAAATACTTTTTAAGAGCACAAGCTCTGTGGCCATGAGTGCCTGGGCTCAAATTCTGACTTCGCCACTTTCCTTAGGCAACTCACATTGTCTCTGCTTCAGTTTCCTCACGTGCAAAATGGAAAAAAAAAAGTTCAGTATCTATCTCAGGATTGTTGCACATAATAAATGAGAATAAAACAGTGGTTACCAAGTTGAGAGTAGAGAGAAGATAATTGGGAGTTTTAGTTCAATGGATACAAAGTACAAATATGTAGGATGAGCAATTTGGAAGATCTAATATACATGAGGACCATAACTTATAATAGTGTATTGTATTCAGGATTTTTGCTAAATGAGTAGAGTATGCCTGCTCTTGCCATGGAAGAGGGGTGAGAAACTATATGAGATGATGAATATGTTATTTTTTTTCACTATAGTAACTATTTTACCATATGCATGTGTCTCATAACACCACATTATATACATTAAAAATACAAAATAAAATTTATTTTAAAAGGACACAAAATCAATATACAAAAATCAATAGCTTTCCTATACACCAATAAAAAATCAGATGAGAAAGAAATCAAAACAATTCCATACAAAATAGCTTCAAAAAACAAAATAACATACCTAGGAATAAATCTAACCAATTTTCTCTGCAAGGAAAATTACAGAACACTGAAAAAAGGAAGTTGAAGAAGATACTCTAGGATGGAAAGATCGCCCAGGCTCATGAGTAAACAGAATTAATATTAAAGTGACCATATTACCAAAAGTGTCATACAGATTCAATGCAATTTCCATTAAAATACCAATGATATTATTCACAGAATAAAAAAAACAGTTCTAAAATTCATTTGGAAAAATGAAAGATCCAGCATAGCCAAAGGAATCCTGAATAAAAAGAGTGATGCAGGAGCCGGGCGCGGTGGCACACGCCTGTAATCCCAGCACTTAGGGAGGCTGAGACAGGAGAATCGCGAGTTCAAAGCCAGCCTCAGCAATGGCAAGGTGCTAAGCAACTTAGTGAGACCCTGTCTCTACATAAAACACAAAATAGGGCTGGGGATGTGGCTCAGTGGTTGAGTGCCCCTGAGTTCAACCCCCAAAACCAAAAAAAAAAAAAAAAAAAAAAGAGTGATGCAGGAAGCATCACAATACCTGATCTCAAATTATACTGCAGAACTGTAGTAATCAAAACCATGTTATTGGCATAAAAACAGACATGAAGACCAATGGAATAAAATAGAAGACACAGAGACAACCCCTCACAGACATAGTCATCTAATCCTTAACAAAAACATATATGGCAGAAAAGACAGCCTCTTTAACAATGGTGCAGGGAAATCCTGATATACATATGTGGGAGAATGAAGCTAGATCCCCATTTCTCACCCTGCACAAAACTCAAATCAAAATGGATCAAAGACTTGGGAATTAGACCAGAAACCTTGCAACTGCTAGAAGAAAACATAGGGGAAACATTTAAACATATAGAGAAATTCTTGATTAGCTACTCTTCTGACAGAGGATTAAAATCCAGAATGCCCTAGGTACATGTATGACTGCACATATGGTGTGACTTTACATCATGTACAACCAGAGAAATGAAAAGTTGTGCTCCATTTGTGTACAATGAATCAAAATGCATTCTGCTGTTATGTACACCTAATTAGAATAAATAAATTTAAAAAATAAAACTAAAAAAAAACCATAAATAAAATCAGAAAAAAAAATCCAAGCCGGGTGTGGTGGCACACACCTGAAATCCAAGCACTTTTGGAGGTTGAGACAGGAGAATCGCAAGTTCAAAGCCAGCCTCAGCAACAGTGAGGCGCTAAGCAACTCAGTGAGACCCTGTCTCTACATAAAACACAAAATAGGGATGGGGATGTGGCTCAGTGGTCGAGTACCCGAGTTCAATCCCCGGTACAAAAAAAAAAAAAAATCCAGAACATAGCCAGGCATAGTGACACACACCTGTAATCCCAGCAGCTGGGGAGGCCGAGGCAGGAGGATCACAAGTTCAAAGCCAGCCTCAGCAACTTAGCAAGGCCCTAAGCAAGTCAGTGAGACCCTGTATCTAAATAAAACATTTAAAAAGGCTGGGGATGTGGCTCAGTGGTTAAGTGCCCCTGAGTTCAATCCCCAGTACTCTCCCCCAAAAAAGTCCAGAATAAAGAACTCCAGACACTTAAACCAAAAATAAATAAGTAAACAAATAACTGGGTAAATGAAATGACAGACAATTCTCAAAAGAAGTATAAATGGCCAACAGTTATATGAAATAATGTTTGACATCTCTAGCCATCAGAAAATTGCAAATCTAAACTGCCCTGAGAATCCATCTCACTCTAGTCCCCTAGTTCTGAGGATCCTAAAGCAAGAGAGACCTCGATCTCCCAACTGCCCATAGACAGCTCAGACATGTTCACTGAAGTTATGGGTTCAAAATATTCCACTTTTTTAGTTTCCTATATGAGACACAGATGCCCTATCTCTGGCCGCCTTAGGTCTACAATCACTGCTTGAATTGTGGATCAATGGTATCAATATTACAGGGGAGCTTGTTAGAAATGCAAACTTTTGGGCAACACATCAGATGTACTATATCAGAATCTAAAGTATTGATTTTCCAAGATGATGCTCATACTGTAAAAGTTTGAGAAACCCTGGGCCAAGTGATCTTTTTTTTTTTTTTTGGTACGGGAGATTGAACTCAGGGGTACCACTGAGCCACATCCCCAGCCCTATTTGTGTTTTATGTAGAGACAGGGTCTCACTGAGTTGCTTAGCGCCTCACTGTTGCTGAGGCTGGCTTTGAACTCGCGATTCTCCTGTCTCAGCCTCCCAAAGTGCTGGGATTACAGGCTTGTGCAACCACACCTGGCTCCAAGTGATCTTTTTTAAAATATTTTTTTTTAGTTGTAGGCAGATGCAATAATTTTATTTTTATTTTTATGTGGTGCTGAGGATCGAACCCAGTGCCTCACCCATGCTAGGCAAGCGCTCTACTGCTGAGCCACAACCCCAGCCCCAAGTGATCTTAAGAGTCCTTTCACTTCTAAAAATGAAGATTTCTCTAATTTCAAACACTAGAAACTTTGAGAACTTTCCCACCAAAAATTTTACCTTTCATTAAGCCATCTCATTTCATGGAACAGGCTTAGCTTTGCAGGTGAACAATAGACCCGATATCTTCCTTGGGTTCCTAGTACATCCCAGCCATTCAAACATTAAACATCCTTATGATAAAATTCAGCAGACAGAGGGTGGAGCTTGGGAAACGAGTAAATAACTCTGGTCTAAGGGGCATAGGGAATCTGATTTCTTCTGAGTAGACAAAGTCAAACAATGTTTTCTGGGCAATGTGATTCCTGCAATCAAAAAATAAATTCCTAGCCGGGCGCGGTGGCTCACGCTTGTAATCCCAGCACTTAGGGAGGCTGAGACAGGAGAATCTCGAGTTCAAAGCCAGCCTCAGCAACAGGGAGGCACTAAGCAACTCAGTGAGACCCTGTCTCTACATAAAACACAAAATAGGGCTGGGGATGTGGCTCAGGGGTCGAGTGCCCCTGAGTTCAATCCCCGGTACCAAAAAATAAATAAATAAATAAATAAATAAATTCCTGGGGCTGCGGTTGTGGCTCAGTGGTAGAATGCTTGCCTAGCAGGTATGAGGCACTGGGTTCAATTCTCAGCACCACATGTAAATGAATACAATAAAGGTCCATCAACAACTAAAATTTTTTTAAAAATTCCTACTAGCAGGCACAAAGGGACAGTTTCTGCAGGATGTTTCTACCCCCTGGGTTCTATGTATAATCCTAAGTCAGAGATGAGAAACTTCTATCAAGGATCACCTACCTCCCAACATGATAAAATACCTAATAAATGAAAGGGCCTTGAACATAAAACATTTTTTCATTATAATGAAGGATGTTACTTATTTTTTAAAAAAACATAAACAGAAAATATAAGCCCTTATTCCATAAACATAATGAAAACTTATAAGGTGCACTTCAGTCCTTTGTCATGAACAATTAAGAAACAAAAACAGGGCTGGGGTGGTGGCTCAGTGGTAGAGCACTTGTGAGGCACTGGGTTCAATCCTCAGCACCACAGAAAAATAAAATATAAAAATATATATAAAATATAAATACATATAAATATATATAATAAATACAAATATATATTTATTTTATTTTATAATTATATTTATATATAAATATAAATAAATATATATATATATAAAATAGAAGCAGAAATAAGAGAACAGATAAGGGGAAAGAAAGAGCCCCAAAGAAAAAGAAAACAGACCACACACACACACACATTATTGGCATTGCCATAATGTCCTTGTTTGGTATCTGATTGCTAAGACATTCACTCATAAATTCATCAAACACGTGTAGCACACATTTTCTGTGCCAGGTGCTGAGAATAATAAAGTGAGCAAAGGGCTCCTGATCTTAAGGAGTTTACATATCTAATAGGGGAGCAAGATACATCACACCAATAACCATTTCTATAATTTCCTGTGGCTGCTGTAACACATCACCACTGACTTAAAACAAAACCCATTTACTACCTTACAGTTCTGTAGAATAGGAATACGACTGACACAAGTCTCATTGAGTTAAAATCAAGGTGTAGGTAGAGCTGCATTCCTTTGGAAGAAGGTTCTAAGTGAGGCTTCTTTTCCTTGACCTTCCCAGGTTCTAGAGGTCACTCATTTTTCTTGCCCATGGGCCTCTTCTTCCATCTTTGAAGCCAACATCACAGTGTTTCATCTAAGTCTTTCCTAATTATGTCTTTCTGTGATTGTTTCTGCCTCCATTTTCCACTTTTAAGGACCCTTGTCATTACATTGGGCCTCAGAGTTAGTTGCTGAGTGTTTTAGTCAGCTTTTGCATCATTGTGACCAAAAGATCTAACAAGAATAACAGAGAAGGAAAGTTTGATTCACGGTTTCATCGGTTCAGTCCGTGGTCAGCTGACTGCACAGTTCTGGGCCCAAGGTGAGGCAGAACATCTTGGTAGAAGACTGTGGCAGAGAATAGCAGTTCAGGACATCACAGCCAGGGAGCAAAAGAGAGTTTCACTCACTAAGGACAAAATGTAAATCCCAAAGGCACACTCCCAGTGACCTACTTCATGCAGCCACACCCTATTTACCTATAGTTCCTGCCCAGTAACTATAATCCATTGACTTGGTTATATCTCTCAGAATCAAACCATTTCACCACTGAAAATTTTTGCATTGTCTCACACAAGCTTTTGGGCACCACACTCATATGTAAACCATGACAATTAGCAACCTTCATTCAATCTACAAATGATTCTCCTTTACCATGTAAGGTAACATATTCACAAGTGCTGGGGATTAGCATTTGAACATCTTTGGGGCACCATTATTCTGTCTACCATTTAATTGCAAATTATATATTACAGCAACTATTGACTTAAATGGGGCTATGACAGAAGTAGAGAGCATGGCATTTCTTGGAACTATCGCGTTGACTTCTGGTCTTTGCTGCCTACCTTTGTTTTGTCTGTTTCCTCTGCCTGAGACAATTCCCTCCTTCTTAATCTCTACATGTCCATATTCTAGTTATCTATTTAAGGCCTCACTCAAATGTTGTCTAAAATTTCTCCGGTTGAACAATGAACCGTACATTAGTTCAGAATACTTCAACATTTAGGATTTTCAACTGTTAACTAATTGAACTTCTAAGGAAGCCACTGCATTCAAAATGAATTCAGAGCTAGCCTGGTATCCCATGCCTGTAATCCAGCTGTTCAGGAAGCTGAGGCAAGAGGACCACAAGTTCAAGGCCAGGAGCTTTGAGATCAGCCTGGGCAACGGAGAGAGACCCTGTCTTCACAAAATGAATTCTGATATGTTAAAACATTTGAAATTATTCAGATTGAGTTTTGCAGACACCTATTGGCAGCATAGAAGGAAATGAAAGGTGAAAGCCAACCCCCTCAGGCACTACTCAAGGCAGAAGGAAGTGCCTTGAAAACACTAAAGGGGAGGATTATGTTTCTTTAAGGTCTTGCTTAAGAGTGAAAACGGACAGGTGGGAGCTGATATGCAAAGGAATAAAATGATAGGTACTCAAATTAGTTTGCAAAAGGCTGGGATTCAAGTAAGAGTTATAGCCTTTTCAGTGATATACACTCACACACACACACACACCCCCAAGGTGACTCACAGACACGTGTCACAGGTCTGTGTCACCTTATGAATTAAGGTGAGACACATTATCCAGATATTCCTTCTTCCAGTTAGTTGTGTGACACTGGGAGAATAATTTAATTATTTTAAACCTATTTCTTCATCTGTAAAACAGAAATAAAACAAGTTACTGGACATAATGCCTGAAATATAATAGGTGCTCAATAATTTTTGTTGTTGTTACAGAGGATTGAACTCAGGGGTACTCGACCTCTGAGCCACATCTCCAGCCCTATTTTGTGTTTTACGTAGAGACACGGTGTCACTGAGTTGCTTAGCATCTCTCTTTTGCTGAGGCTGGCTTTGAACTTGGGATCCTCCTGCCTCAGCCTTCCTAAGTGCTGGGATTACAGGTGTGAGCCACCGCACCCAACTTCAATAATTCTTTTTTTTTTTTTTTGGTACTGGGGATTGAACTCAGGGGCACTCAACCACTGAGCCACATCCTCAGCCCTATTTTGTGTTTTATGTAGAGGCAGGGTCTCACTGAGTTGCTTAGCACCTCGCCATTGCTGAGGCTGGCTTTGAACTCACGATTCTCCTGTCTCAGCCTCCCTAAGTGCTGGGATTACAGGCTTGAGCCA
>PVHX01032712.1:0-13686 GCA_004024805.1 Geosciurus inauris
TTCTCTAATGCATGCTCTTAGCATTTTTATTGAAATTGAAATAGTTGCAGATGTGTGGGTTTACTTCTGTGCTCTCTGTTCTGTTCCATTGATCTATGTTAGGATTTAGATATGAAGTGTCTCCCAAAAGCTCATGAGTGAGACAACATAAGAATGTTTAGAGTTTATATGATTGGGATATGAGAGTTTTATCCTAATCAGTGCATTAATCCACTGACAGGAATTAACAAGTGATAACTGTAGGCAGGTAAGGTATGAATAGAAGAGGTGGGTCACTGGGGTTGTGCCTTTGGGATATATATGTATACATATATTTGTCCCTAGTGATTAAGTTCTTTCTTTGCTTTTTGTTGACTATGTTCTGACTCACTTCTGACCCTGAGAAACAAATTCTATGGACTAAGACTTCTAAAACCATGAGCACCAAATAAAGTTTTCTTCCTCTATGTTTTTCTTTTTTTGGCAGAGTGCGGGGGGTTGTACCGAGGATTGAACTCTGGGGCACTCAACTACTGAGCCACATCCCCAGCCCTATTTTGTATTTTATTTAGAGACAAGGTCTCACTGAGTTGCTTACTGCCTCACCATTGCAGAGGCTGGCTTTGAACTTGAGATCTTCCTGCCTCAGCCTCCTGAGTTGCTGGAATTACAAGCATGCACCATGGTTCCTGGCTCTTGTCAGACCTTTTGGTTATAATGCCAAACAAGCTGACTTAAACAATCTATATGTCAAGAAACTATTTTCATGTAGAGAAAGGTAAACTCTTTCTGGTCATCTCTCTCCATATTGGGTCAAGACCATAAATATGGCTAGAAGTGTAGTAAGCTGAATTTCCTATATTGCTCTATGGCCTTAAAACAAATAGCATTCTTGAATCTGTCTGAACCTCAGTATTCTCACCTATGAAATTAACAAAAATACCTAACTTGTAGGGTTATTGTGAAGATTAGATGAGAAAATAGTTGCTTATAGAACACCTGCAACATGCAACATATATTTTAGTGGTTAAAAGTTTGAAAAATGCTAAGGTTCAAATCCTGTGTCTGCTACTTAGCTGTATGATATTGGGAAATTTTCCTAACCTCTTATCTTTAGTTTCCTCATCTGTGATATGGAGAGATAATTAGTACCTAAATTTATGATTTGTTTTAATGATTATCTGAAATAATGATCAAAACTTTTAGTATATTGCATGACATATAATACATACTTAATAAATATTGGTAGTTATTTAGTGCTTTAAAAAAGTAGTTGTTATTAGTTTCCTTTACCTCATTCTAAGATTCTTATAGACTATTTTTTGTAGTCAATAAACTCCCTAAATGGTCAAGGAAGAATAAACTTGCAAAGTACAGAAGTCTAAGATGAAAGTGCTGTTAATTTCTGTGAGAGGTGTATTTGGAAACTTTTCCTTAGGGAATAACTTCCTGAATTTATTTTGCAACTAATAGCTTCCATAAGATCTTAGTGATGATGCCACTTTAATAGGACACAATGTTTTTTATGTAGATGTTACATATTATGATTTGGATCTGGTTTGAGTGTCCCCAAAGTCTTCTTGTGTTCAAATCTAATCCCTGTTATGAGGTATTAAGTGGATGGAAACTTAATATAACTATAGTATTTAGAGGTGGAGCCTTTGGGAGGTGGTTAGCTTTGGATAATGTCATTATAATGAAGCCCTCATAATTAGATGCTGATGGCAGTATAAAAAGGAGAAAAAAGAGATAAACCCACAGATATGCATATGTACTCCCTATCTCTTGCCACGTGATATCCTGTGCCACTTTAGACTCAGCTAGCAGAAAGCCCTTGAAACTCCAGAACTGTGAGCTAAATAAACTTATTTTCTTTATAAAGTTAGCTTGCATCGTATTTCATTATAGTGATGAAAAGCTGACTCATACTCTATAACTGTTCAACAAGAAGCATACTTCACGTGTTTTAAAATAGTATCAAACTATGAGTCAAAAAACTGTGGATTCTGGTCCCGATCTATTACTTATTAGTCATGCAATCTTTTGCAAGTTACAAGGCAACTCTGAATGTGTTTCCACATTTATAAAAGAGAACACATTTTTCTTGCTCTAAGAGTAAATGAGGTATTTGTGAAAACACTTTGAGAATGTAAGTTTGTTTTGAGTTATTATTTAAAACATACACAATCTTGAAAAAAATAAGGAATAAAAAAAAGAAAATAACAAAGACCATAGTTTTTCATATCTATGTAATAAATGAAAATATAAATACATCTGGAATTCAGATCTTGCATTACTGAAGTTTGAAAATTTTGTTTGCCATCGTACAACTGAGTTCTGGCTTCCAAATTCCCTTTTGAAAGAGATGGTTACAACAATTAAATAGCTTTTCTGTCCTTTCTCTTCTCTGAGTCACTTCTAAATACCAGAGAAAAGAGAATACACACGCGTGTGCACACACACACACATACACACACACACACACACACACACACACACAGCTTTTCCTGTGGAACTAATGTGTATGAAAAGCAGGTTCTGCATTTGATGTGTGGCAAAAATGAATTTGAACAGCTGAGGGAATCTTCAGGATTAGGTGCCGCTGGCTATTTGCCCTCTTTTCAGGGTGAATGTACCAAGTGAGTTTTATTCTCCATCACCTTGACACCTTTGAGTTTAAACCAGTCTACCATGAGCTTGTGGCCTACACAAAGTGCCTCAAGGCAGTTTTCTTATGCAACACATTGCCTTTTTTCTTTTTCTCTTGACTGCAAAAACAATTTCCCAAGTGACACTACTACCATAGTCCTCCTTTCATATATGTTGCAATCATATTTCCTCCCCTAGGAACAAATACTTGTTTACAATTAAAATGTGTTATGTGGGAGAAGCAGTTGTTTAGCCAGACAAATATAGAAACATTTTTCTTGAAGTAACATTTGAGGCCTGCTGTCAGTTTCCTGGATTCAGTCTATCATTTTCTTTAAGAGTTGACTGAATCCTAGCTCCATCCTGCTATTGACATGCATTGGCAGGTGCCTGAAAGATGTCATCCTGCTCCTTCTATAATATGATATTACTTGTTCCTTCTGAGTATTTTGCCTCTGGTATCTTTTTCCAGTAACTTCTCATTTCCTTCCATGACCAATTTTTTTCAAAAACTGTGTTATTTCTGATCAGATATTTTGAGGACAGTGCAGGGGAAGCTACCTGTAGGAATATCATTTTCATAAGGATATGCCATCTGTGAGTCAATGATAGGGTATAGGAGATGGCATCTACCTGGACTTGATAGACATATCATTGAGAATAAGGAGAGAGATACGTCTTGTTTTTTTCAGAAGTAGCTCCTCTTCAATAAAAGATGGCAAGTCTTCTCACTGGTGTGTCCTTCTAGGGTTGACTTGTCTAGGGTTGACTTGTCTAGGGTTTGTTTCCTCAGGTTTGCTTCCTGTGAGGACAAGTTAAAACCTCCCTCTGCCATTTCCAAAATAGCCATGTTATTCAAGGACAAAAAATAGGACTTGTGTAAGCAGCCAATATGATTTCCTAATCTAGGTTCCTACGTTGAGTAGGAATCTTTGTATGAGAGAAGGCATTATTGTAATTTGGCTCTATTTTTTTCTGTATTTACACAAGTTTTCTAATGGGAAAATCAGAGATACAACATATAAGGGAATTGCTATTTTGCTGTCTTCACCTGGAGTGAACAATGACATAAGTGTCACTTTCCTTTTTTCCCCCTCCCAAAGTTTCCTCTTTAGAAGTTTTAGTAGTGCTTATTAATGTGTATTTCCCCTGAGGTAATGTGTTTTCATTTCTTAATAGATCCTGTCCCAAAAGCAGTGCTTACTGGTGTACTGTCACTCTCAGCAACTTTCATTTACCTTGGATATGATCATGCCACTAGCAGAAAAAATAAGAACAAAGGTTTTTGTAATTTAGGTTCAGTAATTTGGCTTCTTCTTATAAGACATCTGAGAATGGGTGTCCTGTATTTGTTGGTTACAGCTGTTTTGCCTGCATTAGCGTAATGTCCCATATATCATACACATTAATAAATGCATTGAACGAATGCCTTAGGATTCTGAAAAGTGTATCTGAAGCTCAAATTGAGGCTCTAGAAGCTATGTTATTATTGGGGGAAAGGGTATATAGAATAAGATGTTCTTGTTAAATGGCAGAGTACAAATTGATTTCTGAAAAAGCTTCAGGTCTGCAAATTTGAGACTAGAAAAGCAGGACCACATAATTCAACAGTTTAGCTTCAGCTTACTGTTTTATTCTTTTCTGAAGTTTATTGCTGTCATTTGAGACCTGTGTTAGCTTATACTGCCCCCCAAAACAAAATCTGAGCCATGGGATTTTGTGTAGATAGTTTATTTTTGGAAATGATTACAAGGGAAAAGAGTGAAGACAGAGATAAGTGAGAAAGTCACCATGTTTCAAAAAAAAAAAAAAACACAATGAACAGAGAACAAAATATACAGAGCAACACTTATTTATCAAAACTTTTGTTTGTATATCTGGGAATCATGGACTAAATAGAACACATAAGGATATTCAAAGTGACTATATTAAAGGAAAGAAGATATGACTCATAAAGTTTATTTTGTTATTGGTAAACAGTATTAGTTGGGGAAAATGAGACTAAAATGTGAACTAAAACAAATTGCAATTTAATATTACTGGTAGAACTGATCATTCCCCACCCATTTTGTCCTTTACCTAATCTTTCTTTCTCCATACCTCTACCTTTTTCCTCCTAGAACATACACACCTGCAAACACATATGCATGCACATGTATGCACACACACACACAGACATTTGGGGGGAGAACCCAAGAAAACTAAATTAAAAGGCATGTTCATTTCTCATTAGAAGGTCACTGTTTGTTTTCCCTTGAGTCAGCCTATGTTTTGGTATAACTTTGGTATTAGATACTGTCTTTGGTTAAATTGGCCCCCGATTTTAAAAAGTGTATTGTGTATGTTTAAATTTGGCTCCCAAATTTTAAGTCAAACATTTCTGCTTTGCTCTATACTATATTTCACTAAGATATGGGTGCATTTTTAAATATTTCTCAGTCATTAGTGGATCAATTTTCATTATTTTGAGCAGATATTTAAAATTTCAACAATTCAATCCAACAAACATTTAATAGGAACCTACTACGATGATTGAACTAACCTAGAGTGAGAGAAGATGAATAAAATGTGGTCTCTCTCTTTAGAGAATGCATATAAGCAAATAACCAATGTGTTATGAAGAACGGAAAGACAAAGACAGACTAATTTTGAGGTTTCTAAATTGCATTACTGAGTGGGTGGTAATAACATTAAGATATAGAATAAAGAGAAGAATAGTTTTAACAAAAGATACTTGTGTTTGGTTTTAGACATTGTTGTGTACAGGTGCTTAAAAGACAGAGTTGTCTGTCTAGTTAGAATTGGTAGATATGTGTCTAATCTTAAGTGTTGCAGAACGATGTAGAGGCCAGAGATTTAGGAACCACTGGTACATAGATGACAGTTCTAGTTTTAATTATGGCTAAGTATGACCAGATAGATTGTATAGAATTAGGAGTGAAGAGGTCTGGGATTGGACACTTGGGAAACTACAACACTTAGGTGTCAGAGAAAGAATGAAGGAAGGAAACCAGTAAGTCTGTTACAAAGGGATAAGTAAAGACAGGACTGAGTGGTATTATTGAAGGCAAGGAAAGACAGTTTTTCTAAGAGAGCAGAGTCAACAGGATCACATGTCAATAAGAAGACTTAAGTAGGGAGATAAATAAAAAGAGACCATTTATTTTGGACATCAGATTACTGATTTCAGTAGAGTTGTGAAAGTGTAGCTCAATGATTGAGTGCTTGTCTAATGTGTGAGGCCCTGAGTTCAACCCCTGGTACTGCATAAATAAATAAATAAATAAATATAGGGGGTGCTGTCTACCAGAACAGGAGGTAAGATTTTAAATGGAACTAAAAATCATAGGGGGTATAGAGAAAGAAAAGTCAACACAAGCACATACATGACTATCTCTCTTTTTATAGCAGAGGGAAGACATGAGATAATAAAGACATGAGCCTAACAAATAGGTTTTAATTTTTATTATTTTTTGAACATCATTGAGATAAATTACCGCAAGAGTTATTTCCTAATAACTATTAAGAAAGCATAGAAACTATGTTCTACATTATGTAACTTTTACTTTGCCTTTATTCCTGAGACTTTCTTGAATGTAATGCTTTTCTCAACATCTTTGCACTCTGCACCTTTATAGTAACATGATTAAGTGGGATTGGATTTGAAATTTGCTGCATTTTAAATGTTTATATATCTTTTATTAAATGATACTTACACAAAATTTGTCTTGGGAGGGAACATATTGTTGACACTTCATAGGCTATACCCTTTGTGAAAAAGAAATGTTCAAAAATTTACACTGAGAATGGGTTTGAAATAAGGATTTTCATGGCATAAGAAATTCAACATAGATTTTGAAATGACAACTTTTCATCCACATCAATTTATATGGGATTGCTTGCCCCTATCAGAACTCTAGAGACAGAATTTCACTAATTTTCTTCTCAGTTATCAGATGGTTTTTTTCTTAAAACTCTGTCATTCTAAAAGCTTTTTTAATACCTTTCTTGTCATCCATTACATGTTTACCAAATGTTTCTCAAGCTACTCACAAAGCTTTCAAAATGTCTTCCCGCGTAGTATTTGTTCTTGACAACATGAGTCTAAACAATAAATTATTTCAAAAATTCCTGGACTTTTGTATAAATGAAATGTCAGGCAAGGCCTATTGCTTATAATAACAAAAAATAGATGGAAAGGTTGAATATAAATACTATGCATTCGCAGAAAAGAAAATTATTACATTTCATAGAGGGTGTCTTTTTATATATGCATTTAACTATTCCCTTCTCCAAATGACATCTGTGCTTATTTTACTTTGCAGCAACTCATTATAACCCATGCTTTACAATTGCAGCACTCACAGCATGAATAAAAATTGATGAGCCATGAGTAGAAACAATCAATCATATTTATTGGAGAGATGTTTTAGAAAGGTATACAGATTTCAGTTCAGAAATATTAACAAAAATTTTGGTATTGGAGAATATTTTATGATAGAAACTTTAATGGATGTTACTATCATTTGAAATGTACCTGAAATCATATAAAGTGAATTAATTATATCTTGGATTAGTATTGAGAGTGCTCACAAGCTGGGCCTGCTTGCAAAATTTTTAATGCTAATAAAACTTGACATTTTAGAGAAAAAATACATAGTTCTGTTGAAAATTTGATACACAAAAGTTTTCTTTTATTTATTATCATTTACTTTTATTTAGTATTGTTTTAATATATAACTGTACATTTAGTGCTTAGTACTGTGCTAACATATTTATTTTGTGTGAGAGACACTGTTCTGGGTATTCCAAAAATATTATTTAACTGTCATGACCACCTTAATGTTATGGTGAGGAAAACAATGCACAGAGTCAAAATAATCTACTCAGAGGTACATAGGTACTAAAGAGTAAAGCTAAAGTGGGCTCAGGCATTCTGGCTTCTGAGTCTGTATTCTTAACCATCATGTTATAATGCCTTTGTGTTAAGGGTATCCCAGATGATTGATTAATCTGTATTTTTATGTTACAAAAGATACTTGACAGACTTGCTGTTATTCCTAAGGGTCATTGCTACTTGAAAGTATTCAGTCAAGTTTTAACAACAAGCTTAGCGGGACTTGTCTTAATACCTTTTTAATATTGTAGTGCCACACTTGGTCATTTTCTTCATTTTACTAGTTCTGCCTGGGTGATCACATCCATGTACTTGCCTTCAACTACCCTTTGTGTAATGATGAATGTCTCCTGCCTAGCTTTCTCTTCTCAGCTCCTGTTTCACATGTCTGCCCCACAATTTCCATCATGTTCACATACACTCAAGCTTCAAACAAGGAGAATGGTTTCATTATTTTCACACACATCAGAACCACTTAGGAAGAGGGAGGAACAGTTTTCTTCACATGAAGAGAAATGCTTTTCCAGAAGGAAGAGAGCAAGTAACAACAACACAAAGATATCCATTACATACTTCCAGGTCAACATTTAAACCACATTTGTTAATTCATTCATGCAGAAATTCACTTATTCATATTTATTGAGTAGCTGAAATAGATACCATTTCAAAACAAGACTTAATATGCTACTCGTTCTTGTTCCTTTTAGATTATTAAGCCTTTTCTTTGGAAAGCAAGTTGTTGTTTATTCTGTATTTCCATCTCTAATAAAACATTTTCTTTAAAAATATTTTTAGGCTTTTCTTTGTCCTGCATAAATTGTACAGTATTATTTTGAATAATTTCTATTTTGTTCCAGCAAGTGAGTCATGAGGTTTTCTATTAAAAGCCTCCAGTTTGGCAATTTTAGTAATATATAATGACAAATTTACTTTAACGTAATTTTATAAAGGACCCATTCTCAGATGCATCAGCAAAATTCTGTCTTGTAAATCTCCATGCCATGTTTTAGATTTATTATACACATGGAATTTCTACTCAAAATCAATGAAAGGGAGATTAGAAGTATGAATGTGAAGCCTTTTAAATGCAGGTAATGCTGTGGTTGTTATCTCAGTTTAATAGATAAAGTAATGTTCAGTCCAGGAGCAAGATACATCTATGTCTTTCAGAGACAATGGGATGACACCAGGGATTTACTTCAATGAGCTATGAGAAAAGAAATTTATAAGAAAGAGGGATTTATGGAAATTAACAACCCAATAAACAAAGACTTGACTGTGTATGTATTTGAGGAGAGTTGTCCATTGAGAGAAAGGAAAAGGTTTTTGAGTGAAGCATGGCATCTGCACCCTGATTGCAAGGTACAACTCCCACACATTCATGCCCAATTCCCACAGTGAGGTCTGCTACAAAAAGGGTATAATTTCTAAAGGATTCAATATAATAACATATTTGCAGTGAACATGAAAGCTAAAGTACTGCATTCAGAGAAGCAGAATTGGGAACTAAGGACAGTATACTGTCTTGGGGTGATGCACAGAGTAGGCCTGTTAGCCTTGGTAGGAGATGGACCAGAAAGGTAGTACAGGCCACAGTGGAAGTCAACAGTCACAGAATGAGAAGAAAATGACTTCCTTAGAATTTTAGCTAAGAGGAACTTGAAAAACTTGGAACTTTCACAAAAGATGGAGATTAGACCCGAACAGAAATTTTGACATTGTTTCTCTTACTGGATATTGCAAAAATAAAAAATAATTACTTTTGCTTGTTCTGTTATTCTATCATAAGCAAATCAGAAAAAGCAGGAAACCAAATTTCCTCAGAAAATAAACAGAAAACCAGTTTTAAAAAATCATTACAATATTTCTTTCCTAAGTAGCTACGTTCTCTTCACATATCACCAAAAGCTGCTCTGAATTCATCAGGCATCATATTTTAGCCAATCGTACTTCTTTATTTCTTATTTGTTCTTTTTCTTTTTCTTCCAGTTAATCTTCACTATTTCTCTTCTCTGTTACCACAACTTCTTTAAAAATGCTTTCCTTTGCTTCTAGGATATCGTTGTCTTGTTCTATTTCTCAGTCTAGAGCATTCTTAGTGTTTGCAAGCCTGTTTTATTTCTTTGCCCTTTAAAATGTGGGCATCCTTCAGGGTCTAATCTTTGATCTTTTAACAATTCAGAGATTTCATCCCTTGAAAAGGTTTAAACTACCACCTGTCAACCAAAATATAAACTGTGGCCTTGATCATTGAATTTGTCTCCAATAGCATACTTACTCTAAATATATTGCAGCTCTCAACTTGGCATATTTGTTTGCCTTATATTAATCTGTACCTGGATTGACTTTTGCAACTTTCTTTAGGTAAATCTGTATTTTAAAAACCAGTGTCATCTGTAGGTCAGAGATAATTTATATTTCTTTTGCATCTCCCCAAAGCTTCTGGTGATATGTTTTAAATATATTAAACATTCCATAATGGTGTAGAAAAGTTGCCAGGTTGCTCGACTCAAGTATCACTCCATGATTTCTGAGCTTCAACTATGTGCATGGTCCTAGCAATATGGAGACAAAAAAAAAGATAGTTCTTCATGTAATTAACAGTTTGGGAGTGGGGGACAGAAATGTAAAGAAATCTGATGAACTTGCTAAGGGAAATGCAAGGTACAAAGTAAATCATGGAAAGTAGTGAATTCCCATCAGGAAGGTAAGACAAATATCTTCTGATATTTTAGTAGCTGAAGAAAGTAAAATATTCATCTGATAGGTAGAATGGTAAAGAAGGGCAGACAAAAGACGTGGATAATCCATTTTTGAATAATTGAGAACAACCTATAATATATTTTCTGACATGAAATAATTCAGGAAACTAATGACTAAGTTCTCCTTCCAGAGTTGACTTGAAATATATCAGGGTCTTTTGGACATGTTTTCTTTCCATATTCAATCTGAGACACATTCATTACAATACACAGATGAAAATTTGAAATGTGTAATGGAAATTAATTTTTTACTAATTTTTATTCCATGGAGTTAATCTTTGAGTATATTAAAAATATCAGTAATCGTTTTGTGCCTGAAGTTAGATTTTCTAGCATTGCAATGTAATTTGAACCTTCTGGCAAATATAGTGGTTCTTAGCTTTAGGAAAACTAACTGAAAACTAACTCCCATTACCAGCAGTCTTTGAAGTTTTGACTTAAATGGAAATGTGAGGATTACTGAAATCTTGCATATTTTGGTTGTTGTTTCAATTGGCAAATATAGAAGAGCCTGTGGACATGATAATAATTTTTGGTAAATCTTACATAAATGCACAGGAAGGAAATTCTGACTATAAAACCAAAGCTGGGCTTGATGCTTAAAGGGCAAATAGACTTTTTTATTATTAATTTTCCCCTGGGGGGAAAAACACTTTAAAGATTTTCTAGGGTTGCTAAGCTTAAAAATGACAGTTCTGCCTTTAGACATTTAATTGCTGCTTGGGAATAATTACTTGTGCAAATAGAATATCTGTGCCAGTCTGAAAGTCTCTGCTGCCACCTGTTGGGAAATCTGTAAACTGATTTCTAATAATAAAGGGAAAATGATGTGAGAAAAGAACTGAATTGAAACTCAAGGTCATACAATTCAACACTTGGCCTCTACTTTCCAATAACTTATACATTTAAATTACTTTTAAAAAATCCATAGCAACCTGCCAAAAGCAAAGTTTTATGTGTATAGGGAGTTTCTGCATTTTCAAAATGTTGATGGCAGTGTCATCCATTTTAAAGCAAGAAAGAGTTGAAGCAAATAAGGATAGACCAAATCAGAATGTCTATTTTTCAAAATGTAACCACTCTACAACATATTTAAGCTATTGTACGAAAACTAGCAAGCCATATTTGAAGCAAAATGTATCTAATATTGTTGAAATAGTATCTATGAGGGTAAAACAAAGGAAATCTGCATTCCTTTTCTACTTGGCCTACATTAGGTAAGGGGCATGATTGCCCCCTTTACAAATAGGTCTTTGTGATAATCTTCTTTTCGTAGACCCTGCACGTTGATATTTTTGCAGTGAAGAAAATAAGAAAATCTGCTTTGTGCATTAGAAGCATGCTAGATATGCCCCAAAGAGAATGAGAGGTCAGGGAGTCAGCAATAAGGGACATTTCTAATGGCCTCATCAGTCCCTGATTGTACTTGTGTTTGGAAGCACAAGTTTGCCCTCTCTTATGTTTGCCATTCCTTCTCCCAGCTCATCCCTTTTGAATGCTGTGATAATGTAATTAAAGCCATGCTTTTGGTTTCTAGTCATTGATTTTTCTGAAAGATTCATTCCAACAAGTAAATTCATCAAGGCATAGTTTTTCATATAAACATTCCTCTCAGAAATAAACAAACTATAGAAATTCTACACAAATTGAAAAATCTGAACTGCCTGCAATAAATGTGCGAATGTAACCAGAAAAATTCATGTTCTTCTACATCATTATCCCTGTTTTGGAGCCTTTCAACAAAATGAAACAGTATGCTGGCAAATGGCTTTCAGAGTAGACATACTGTTCCTCCTACTGTACTTGTTATATGTATCCTTCACATAATAGCTTAGAATATGTTATAGCAATTCAGAGCAGTAAACTCTTCTGGTGTTTGCACCATGATTGTACTAAGAAAAGGCTATGATAAAATATTCACATGCAGATAAACCAATATATATTCCAAAATTTTGCCCCAAATTGTACTCTTAAGTTTTATTTCTACTCTTATTTTAGCCTTGAAAAAAGAAAGAAAAACAGTGATGCTCTGTGTCCTTGAATAATAACTATTGTTTCTATAATGTGATATATATTTGTTAAATAATTTTAGTCCCTAAAAGTAATATTTGGCTCATTTATATTGTTCACGTATTGAGTTTAAATGCACCTTCATATTTATATGTAATAGTTTCAACAGATAAATAGAAGTGAGACACATAACAGAAGAAAAACTGATAGATCAGAAAGCCCAGAAATGGCTGCAATGTTGTAGCTGAAGAAGGATACTCACAATTGTCAAAGCAGATGATTACAAGTCTTTGAATAAGAATGGGTGTTTTAAACCATGAATTTTACAAATATGGTTAAGTAAGTCTCTGAAACTAGAAAAATAAAAAGAAATCTCACCTACCCTTAAAAATTTTGTTTCAATCAGTGCCGGATGATACAACTACAGAGAATAGATAGTAGCAAAGAATGCTACTGGCTTAATGATGAAATGCACTAGGCAAATGAGTCAACTTAATCTTAGTTAGGGTCATTAATATTACATCAGTTACTATATTCATAACCTAGAAAAAGAACTGAGAATCGCAAAATCATTTGTTCAGAAGATTTATAACTACGTGAGACAATAAGAATAGTAAGAAGTTTTTACCCCTGAAGAGAGTAAAGCATCCGTTATGAGAAATAATTTTCATTGCTGTTTTGCTTAAAGGAGTAAATGGACATCTCTAAAATCCTGAAACATAATAAGTGTGTAAGCATATCCTCATGAATAACTAAGGGATCCATTGAAATTTCAATAAAGTGCCTTATTGACAAAAAAGGAAACTTTATTTTTAATTATCTGATAGAATTAATATTTGGCTATTGCAAGATATTATTATACTTGGGAGAGTAAAAGAATGAATTCTCAGTTTCAATTCATTAAATAAGAAAAATTATGAGGAATTTATTCTTTTCCTGATTTTATCCCTGAGTAATTTTTCATGTATTTATTTATACTTTCATAGGGTTATTGAAATTAGACTATGTGTAAAAATATGGATATCTATAAACATATATAAACATGTATGTCCACAGATACCCTTATGGGCATATACTTCCCCAGAGACCAAGGAAGAAACCATATAAAAAAAACCTTTATCAGAACAGTTATAAAAAATCTTTGATTGGTTAAAAATTTTAATTACAAAAATAGCACATGATTCTTTTTTTTAATTTTTATTTATTTTTCTCAAAAGTTGCATTTTAATACATGTTATCAAACATAACAGAAAAAAAAACAAATTTTCAGAAGCTGTACACACTATTCACTGACAATATTTGTTGAGGCAAATAGAAAAAAAAATATTGCAATCATAATTTTTCTAACTTTGCACAAAATTATAAGCAGATTACATTCTTCATATTAAA
>PVHX01032713.1:0-13669 GCA_004024805.1 Geosciurus inauris
ATTTTTAGGTCCATGGATAGCGGAAGCTATAACTTGCCCAAGTATGTGAGTATTGTCAATACCTCTGCATAGTCTGATATAATCATTAAGACTTTTGTCTCTATGAGCATGGAGGGCTTGCTGACAGTGTTTATTTGCATTCTCATACGCAAGCTGCTTAATTACCGGCATGGCATCAGTAACATTTTTAAATAACCTCCCGGCCAATTGTATTAATCTATCTGCAAAGTCAGCAAAAGGTTTGGAGGGCCCTTGTAGACTTTCTCCAGCTGCTAAATTAGGCAGGGCCTTCCATGCTTTAGTAGCGGCCGTAGCTATTTGAGTATATATATCCCTGGATCATACGTTATTCGAGCTTGCATATTGTTATATTGTCCTAGTCCAGCAAGCATGTCTAGGTTTCCTTGTGGGAAAGCAGCCTGAGCATTTTTGGCAGCTGTTATTTTATATTGCTCATGATATCCTCCTTTCCAGATGAGATTCAAAGATGAGAAAGACTCAAAAATAGCCAAGGTAAAAGGAGCATGGGGCCCATATTGAACCACCGCATCTTTTAATGGTTGGTGCTGCCTGATTATTTGCCCCTCTTGAGTTTGAGTCTCAATCACTGGGAAGCATATATCTCCCCTTTTCTTAGGCCAGTCAACAGGGGGCTCTGTAGGTGTTATCAGTCACCCAATCGGCTCTGCAAACAATTTCTCCTGTAATTCCTCTTTGATGTCATATTTTTTAAGTTTTTTAGACAAATCCTCAATCTCTCTTTTTAGCGTTTCTTTGTCTTTTTCTTCCCCCTCTTCAAGGTCTAAATCCTTTTTTGACCCCTTGAGAGGTTGAGCAGATACAGTCTCCTGCACTATCTCAAACGTTTTGGCTAGTTCACTCATTTGTTTTGATATCGTATTTAGCAATCTGGATACTATGTTGTGCACCCATTGGAATGCTCTACCACATGGAGTAAGATTCAAAGATGAAAAGGATTTAAAAATGGCTAAAGTGAAGGACGCATGAGGGCCATATTGTACCACAGCATCCTTCAAACCTTTTACATCCTTGAAATCCAAGGGCTGATGTTTCCTGACTGTCTGTCCTTGTTCTTTTAATTCTCACTCCTGTAATCTCTCTTGCAATGTCTGGATAGCCTGTTCTAATTGTAATTCCTCATCTTCTTCCTCATCCTCTCCTTCTTTCCCTTCCTCGCTATCTGTTTCAACTTCTTTAAGGGACTGGGTACTCCTTTCTAGTCCTGTACCCTGTTTCCTCAACAGAGTTTTGATCGGATTTTCCAACAATCCCCTACTGTGGGTAGTGCCCATCTTTATCTGCACTATTTAACAATTCACCCCCTACTTACTGGCCAATCCCGGGGTGTCCGTCGGCATTCCTTCCCTTCTTCCGGTATCTCGGTGGAACCTCTAGATGCCAGCGCCCGCGCCGGCACAAAGGGAAATCAAGTCAGGCGAGGAAGCCGTGGATGAAAATCACTCACACACACACACACACACACACACAGAACAAGGCAAGAGACTTTTTTTTTTTGAGCTCAGGTCCCTCTTTATATATGCTAAGAGGCCCTTTGTCCTCCAAGCGCTATGGGGTGCATAGGGTGTGACTATTCTATTAGCATCCTGTGGCTACTCACAGGAATGCAGAACTTGTTACAAGATGGAACTATGGCCAAAGCCATATGATTGACAAACCTGATATTTGTTGCATATTATGTACTGTGAATGCGCCCAGGCCAGCTCTCTCTCACACTGAGCTTGTGTACCCTTCCCATATTGGGAGAACAGTGGATCTGAGTGAGCACAGTTTAAGTGCAGCAATTCTTGCCCATCCCACTCTCCTGAGTCATCTTCCATCTGTGGTTTTTGGGCCCATCTCTGCAAAATAACTTTCAGTGCATAAATAGACCTTGAATAGGTGGGAGAAAAACACAGCACAATGATTTCCTGTGGTTAGTAAGTCTATAATCTCCAATAATTTCTTTGATATTGAGAAAAAAGTGAAAGGAGAAAATTTTGGTATCCATAAAAACTTTATGCTCTGGGGAAAAAATATCAAACTTTCAGGTCTCACTATATAGATATAACATTAATCATATATTTCCTATTCTTTCCTCTCCCTTCCCTGTATGGTTGGTTCACATGCAGTAATTACACATTAATATATCTTTATATCTCTGTGTGTGTTTCACATCAATTATCTATGGAGAAAGAAGTATACATAAAATATATCTATAACATAAGAGAAGGAACAATGTATAGACAGCTATTTCATAGTTCTCAGTATAAAAGTGAAAATAAATTTTATGTGTAGATACTATTATCTTAATTTTTGAGGAATTTAATGAAATTGCAAACATATTCTAAACACCCAGAATTAATAATGGTTAATATATCTCCATATTTGTTTCTAGATACTTTAATCTAAAGAGATCACTACTAGGTTTATTAATATTACAGACAGAACTCAACTCACTTTTAACCAACACTCATGTTCCTAATATTCTTTTTCTAGCTCCAGAAACAACTGATATCATACATGTAGTATTTATCCCTCCATTTCATTTATACACAATCTAAGAGTATTATTTATGGTGTAGTTTTTTTTAAGTTGTTAAAAATTTCAACTGCCATACACGAAATAAAAGTTGAATATTTATGGGGTATCATGTAATGTCTGGTACATGTATACATTGCATAATGCTTAAATCAGTTTAAATATATTTATCTCCTCAAACATTTATCATTTCTTTGTAGTAGAAACTTTTAAATTCATTTCTTCTAACATTTTGAAATGTAGTGTAGATAATTGTTATCTGCAGTTACCCTATGGTGCAATTGCACACTAGAGCTTCCTGCTTTTATCTCACTATACCAATCATTGATTGTCCCACCTCACCCTGCTTCTACTCTCCCCAGCCTCTGGGAACCACCATTCTACTCTCAGCTTCTATGTGATCAACTTTTTAAAAATTCCACCTTTTTTAAGGTTTTTAAAAAACCTTAGTTTCTTTCACTTAACATAATGCAGGAATATTCTGATGTGAAATGATTGGACTATGAGAGCTGTAACCTAATCTGTCCACCATTTGAATGGACTGACTCTGTGGTAACTATAGGCAGGTGGGGCATGGCTGGAGGAGTTGTGCTACTGGGAGTGTGCCCTGGAAGGGTAAATCTTCTCTGCAGCCCCTTCTCCCCCCAGACTCTCTCTGCTTCCAAACCAGAGGTACCCAGTACTCTTCTGCCATGCCCTTCTGCCATGATGTTCTGCCTCACCTTAGTCCCAGAGCAATGGGCTCAGCCTACAATGAACTAAACCTCTGAAACTGTGAGTCAAAAAAACCTTTTTCTTCTATAAGTTATTCTTGTTAGGTATTTTGGTCACAGTAATGAGAGAAGCTGACTAACACACTCTGGTTCCATTCACATCCCTGCAAAAATAATAGTATTTCATTATTTTTTTGTAGCTGAATTGCATTTCATTGTGTATATGGAACATTTTCATTGTCCATTTTCCAGTTGTTGAACACTTCAGTTGTCTCCATTTCTTGGCTCTTATAAATAGTGCTGCAATGAATATGAGAATGCAGGTATTTCTTTAACATATTGATTTCATTTGTGTTGGACATAAACCTAATATTTGGATTGCTAGATTATATAGTAGCTCTATATTTACTTTTTAAAAGAAACCTCAATGCTATTTTCTACAACAACTGTATTAATTTTCATTCCCACCAATGAAGTGTGAGGGTTCTACTTTCTCCACATCCTTCCAGAATTTTTTTGATACGCTTTATTGTATCTTTTATAGCTTTCTGAATGATTTTTTCAGTAATTCTTTCACTAAGGATAAGAATATTTTATCCAGCAGTAAAATTTTCATCTTAATTGGATTTAGTTTAAATTAGTTCTATTTGTACTTCTATCAACTTATATTTTTTTTGCTTTCTGTTTTATATAAACTCCCTTCTCTGATTTATTTTCTTCTTTTCTTTAATTAATTGTTGATCTTTCTAAGTAGTTTCAAGTTAATGTTTTTTCTTCTTCCTGAGGAAATCACAGGACTTAATTTGCCTGGTTTTGTCTAGAATTTTAAAGCATCTTTTAAATACAAAAAGTGTTGTTAATTTAGATTTTAAGACCACTAGATTCACCAACAAAAAAAGTTGTAGATACCCTTTATTTTTTAAAGCAGTTAGGTTTACAGAAAAATTGAGCAGAAAGTAATGAGTTCCCGTATGTACAATTCCTTTTCCTCTATAGTTTCCCCTATTATTGATTGAACTCTTACAATAGTGTGAAATATTTGTTACAATTGATGGATCAATATAAATATTTCATTGATATTATTATCAATGAGAGTCCATAGTTTTCATTAGGATTCAGTCATGTATGGTTCTTTGGGTCTTGAAATAGGTGATGTGATGTGAATCCAACTTTACACTATTGTACAGAAATGTTTCACTTCCCTAAAATTCCCCTGTACTCTACTTATGCACCACTCCTCTTCCATTTGTAACTAGCAACCATTGATTCTTTTTTTTAATATAGTTTTTTAGTTGTAGATGGACACAACATCTTCACTTCATTTATTTTTATGTGGTACTGAGGATCAAACCCAGTGCCTCACGCATGTGAGGCAAGTGCTCCACCACTGAGCCACAACACCAGCCCCCATTGATCTTTTTATGGTCTTTGTAGTTTTTACTTTTTCAGAATGATGTGTAGTTGGAATCACATAGCATATATCTTTTTGTATTGGCTTCTTTCACTTAGCAATATGTGTTAACTATTTTCTGTGTCTTTTCATGTCCTAATAGCTCAGTTCTTATTATCACTGAATTATATTACATTGTATGAATGTGCCAGTTTGCTTATCTACTCAACTACTGAAAAATATTTTGGCTGTTTCCAAGTTTTGGCAATTAACATAATGTTGTTATAAACATCTGTGTGCATATTTTTGTGTGGAAGTAAGTTTTCAACTCATTTGGATAAACACCAGGGAGAATGTTGAATTACATGATAAGCTTATATTTAGCTTGATAAGGAATTGCCAAGTTATCTCCTAAATTCTCTGCACCATTTTTCATTGTAACTAACAACCAATGAGACTTTACATTGCTCTACATCCTCACCAGTATTTGGTGCTTTCAGTGTTTTGTGTTTTAGCCATGTTAATAGGTGGGTAGTAGTATCTCATTGCTATTTGAAATTCCCTATTGAAATACATGTTGAGTATCTTTTCAAAAACTTACTTGCCACTTCTGTATCTTTTGAAAACTGTCTGTACCGATCTTTTACCATTTTATTGGGTTGTTTGCTTTCTATTTAAAGAGTTCTATGTGTATTTTGGATAACAGTATTTTATGCAAAACAGTCCTTTTTGAAATCCTTTTGCAAATGTTTTCTTGAAATGGCTGTCTTTTGATTGTCTGAGCAGTGTCTTTTGCAAAGTAGATGTTTATAATTTTACTGTTGTCCAATTTATTCATTTTTTTTTCATGGCTTATGCTTTGGAGTTACTGCCAAACCCAAGTTCACCTAGATCTGTTATCTGCTGAAATATTTATGGTCTTGTGTTATATAATATATTATGAGTTGATTTTCATGAAATGTGGAAGGTCTGTGTCCAGGTTCCTTGTTGCTTTTCTTTCCTTTTTTAAAATGTGATTTTATGAATTTTTTCAACTTGTGTTCTAGCATCATGTACTCTATTTTTTTCAATGAATCCCTTTGTTTTTTTGTCAGATATCTGGGACTATGTGGGTATGGCTCTATTTCTGGGACTTATATCCTATTTCATTGATCTTTTTGTCCTTCTTTTACCCATACCACAATATCTCTATTAGTGAAACTTTATAGTCACTCTTGGTGGGGGGTATGTCAATGTTCTAACTCTTTCATTATGATGTTGATTATTCTGGGTCTTTTGCATTTTCATATAAACTTCAGAATCAGTTTGTTGATATCAAAACACTTATCTGCTGGGATTTTATTAGGCTTTCAATGAATATATAAGTCAATCATGGTGGGACTGACATCTTAACAATATTGAATTTTCTTATTTATAAACACAGACTATCTCTTCATTTATTTAAATCTTCAATTTCTTCCATTATTGTTTTGTAATTTTTCCCTGTAGAGATCTTCCATGTATTTGCTAGTTTATGCCTATATTTTGTTTTGGTGCCTATATATATGGTTGTATTTTTAATTTCAAGTTACAATTGTTCATTGCTGTTGTATAGTAAAGAAATTTACTTCTTATGTATTAACCTCATATTCTGTAAACTTTCTATAATCACTTATTAGTTATAGTTGTCCTTTTTGATTCTTTGGGATGATTTTTACATAGGTAAACATATTATTTTTCTCAATATGTATATATCATATTTCCTTTTTATATTTTATGGCATTAGTTAGGTCTCCCAGTAGAGTAGGGGTAATGAGAAAAGATATGTTTGTGTTATTCCTGATTAGGGGGACAAACTTTCTTACCAGTCCATAGTATTTCATCCGTCAGTTTATTGTAGGTATACTTTATCAAATTGAGAACATTCTCAATTCCTAGTTTTCTGGAAAAAAATTTAATATGAGTAGGTTTTTGAATTTGTGCAAAATTTTTTCTTCATCTGTTGATATGATCACGAGGTTTTTTTTCTTTAGCTAATTGGTGTAATGAATTGAGTTGATTGATTTTTAGAAGTTGAGCCAGCTTTGCATACCTGTGAAAACTCCCACATGATCATGCTGCATGAATCCTTTCTGTACATTGTTAGATTTAATTAGCTAATATTTTGTCCAGAATTTGAATTTAGGTTCATGTGATATATTAGTCTGCTTTTTCATGTAATGTCTTTTTTTTTTTTTTTATCTTTATTTATTATTTATTTTTATGTGGTGCTGAGGATTGAACCCAGTGCCTCAGGCATGTGAGGCAAGCGCTCTACCACTGAGCTACAATCCCAGCCCTTGGTTTGATTTTATTATCAGGATGTTTCTTCCCTCATAGAATGAGTTATGAAGTCATTTTGCTGCTTCTATTTTCTGGAAGAGATGGTAGAAAATTGGAATCATTCATTCCTTAAATGTTTGGTAGAATTTAAAATTTTATTTTTAAACTCTTTTTTCCCCAAATTTCCATTTTTAGTATTATTTTGTTCTTCCTGAAATATATTGTCTAGTAATCATTTCAGTGCCCATTCGTATATAGAAAGTTTTTTGAATACCTTATGTCAAAAAGTATCTTCATGTTTTCATACTTGTCTATTGGAATTTTAAGTTAGTCAATATATTTCCTTGATACTATGTTGGTTTTATTGTACTCTTTTCATCTCATTTCTGTTTTTGCTGATGAGTGAAAATTTATTCTGAACGGACCTGTGTTTTTTCGGATTGGCCTGGTCCCCAGGTACAAGCTTCTGAGTACTGATTTTTTTCCCATATGGGAAATGTTAACAATTTTTTGCTAATAATTTTTATGTCTAGATGGATTTTTTAAAAAATCATCCTTGGGTGTCTGGAAATGTGTAGTCTGAGGAATTATATCTTCAATTATGGAAAATATTCATCCTGAATTACTTAAAACTTTCTTTTCCATTTTTTGTTTCTTACATTCTTTCTCATACTTTGTCTCTATATAACTAATATTACAATCCAAGACTCTTGTTTTTATCTTCTATTGTATAAATTTCTTCTTCAGAATCTCTTCAGTTTTAGTTATTGTTTTATTTCAAAGACAGAATTTTATGTATAATTTGTCCTTGATTATTTTTAATACCTACCTGCCTTTCGATTATTACATCCTCTTTTTATGGATACCATTTCCCCCTCCTTAAGCATAATTATTCTTAAAATCATTTTCAGATTGTTTTGTAGTCTGGTTATCTGATTGTAAATTCTGCAATATATTGGCTCTGAGTACCCAGTTTTGTGGTATTCATAAGTAGGATTTTTTTTTCATAGATATACTTTACAGAATTTACTTGTGTCCTCTTCAGGAGGACACTAGGTTTCATAAAATTTAAATCAATATTTAGATTTGTTTGTCAGTTTAGGAGTTCTGTGATTGAAGGAAGATGTCAGTTCAGGTCCTGGGGGCTCTTATTTAGTGTAGCATATCTCTTTTCCTCATGCATATCCTTGGTAAGCAATTTGTTTCAGGTTGGTGAAAGTTGACAGCTGAACAAAACATTTCAAAGTAATCATTCACATAAATAATTGCCCTTTTACTATGACTTGAAATGCATTTAAATAAATTAATAAAAAATAAATAAAATTTAAAAAAAGATTCAAAAAAAATAATTGCCTTTTCCTATGTCCCAGCTCTATGTGGGGAACACAGTGCTGTTTCCTTAGTAGTAATGGTACCTCCTCAGTCTACCCTTTATACAAGATTGGCTTAAAAACTTAGTCCCTGGGGCAAACATCTGGTTCCCCACAGCATCATGGGTTTACTTCTCAATGGGTTTTTACTTGGTGTCTGGTACATGGACATTTTCCTCCTTTGCCTCTAGTCTGACTATATATTTTCCCCAAACAGTCTTAATTAAGAAGAGAGAAATATACTGGTGTATAGTCAATTTATCATCCTGACTGGATGTCCCAGAAAGTATTATTTTCTGGAAAAAGGCTTTATAAGTAAAGCTTAAGTGCCTAATTGGCTGCTACTGAAATTCTCTGTCATCTTTTGGAGTGTCGAGTGTCTTTATGATTCTTAGTTGAAGCCCCCCACCCACCCATTTACTGTCTTTCTGTGCTTAACTCACTATTTGAAAAATGAAAATTCCTTTAGTTCCTCCTGTCAGTTTTCCTAGTAGGTAAAAATAGAAAATTTGAGCATTGTTTCTCTCTTTAGTTCCCATTTTCCTTTGAACATTTTGTTCTGTTTAAGTGACTTTCTGGGAAAATATGGTCTCCTTCACTAATTACCTTAAATTCTGTGCTTGGAGCTCTTCTGGGACTATCAGGCATGACAGGAGCACATCTAAGTCATCATTGGCTCATTTAAAAGTATTCACTTTTGTCAAACAATTACTCTTTAATTCTTATAGATTAGAAACATAGATATACCCTGAAATTGATTAATATTAATCCAAAAGTTTATTAATTTGTTGACTTATTTATTTATTGACTTCCAATAAATATATACTGTATACTTCCTGTGTACCAAACATTGCATGGGAATTGTGATATAACAGTGAGTGATTCAAAATTTGTCTAGTGCCTCTTTGTAGTGTATCATCTGATGAAAGAATAGGCAAAATGTAGCCCACAGGTTACTAGAACATAAGCACACCCTCTTGGTCACGGGTACTGTCTGTACATGCTCTGTCACTAAGGGCAAACTTGAGCAGTTTTTAACAAGGACCATATATCTGGAAAAGCCTAAACTATTTACTATCTTGCCCTTAACAGGAAAGACTAGTTGATATTTGGTTTCATAGATGACAGAGTTATTAAACAATTAAAGGTATAACTTTGGTGAAATGAAATCTCTAATGGTGAAGAATAGAATGTCCTTAGAGCATCAATATAGAAGGTGTATGTTGTCCAAGGGTACAAGGCAATGGCATTTGGTCTGATGGTCACATAAGAATGTGTAAAACTTACTTCAAACAAAGAGGAGGAAAGAGGGTCACTATTTCAGACAAGGATAGAGAACAATACAAAAAGAATGGAGATTGTTTATCTGAAACATAAGTTAGAATGCCATAAAATGAAACTGGAGAAGCAAGAACCAAAATTTAGTTTTTATTTTTAATAGTTCAGACTTCTTATAGGAATAATGAGGCCATTGAGGGATTTTTAAGCAAGAAAGGGACAATTAAAAGACTACTGTAGGGCTGGGGCTGTAGCTCAGCGGTAGAGCGCTTGCCTAGCATGCGTGAGTCACTGGGTTCGAGCCTCAGCACCACATATAAAAAAAAAATGAATAAAATAAAAATACATCAACAACTAAAAAAAATATTAAAAAAAAAAGACTACTGTACTTTTCCAGAGTGGAAAATTGTGATCTGAAATTGGATGATGAATAGAAGATAATATAGTAGGTAGATGGATTTAATTTGATGTGTTTTAAGGAAATGGAGAAATCACAGTGAGCCCCAAATTACTACTTCACATACTGTGATTTATTAAGATATTAAGGGGGATGGATGGAATAGGACCTCTCTTGAGTTAAACTTTAGGGTTTTGTTGAGTTTGGGGTATGTTTTGAATTGGCAGCTGGCTATGATAGTTTGGAGCCAAGAAGGAAGACAGTATAAAATCAGTATAAATGGAATAATTTCCAACTATTTGCTTTATACAGAATGAACAAAAATAAACCATTAGATATATCTGACAGTATTTCTAACCCTGCATTCTTAGGGTGTGTAGGAGACCTGGTCACACAAGTGTGGTACAGGGAGGGCAGCAAGGCTGAGCAGGCGGGAACACCCTGCTCTCTCTGGTCTTGGAACACCAAGACTTGGCCCCAGCCCCTTGCCAACTGATGTGCCTGGAGACTTCTCTTCCCCTGGCCCCGGCTCTTTGCCAACTGATATGTCCAGCTGGACTTCTCTTCTTCTGACCTTGGCTCCTTGCAGGCGGGCCGGCTTCTTGCCAGCTTCCCCTAGTCCCGGACTGATACAGGCCCCGGACTGATACCGGCTCAGGCTTTTTGCCAGCCAGCCCCAGCTTCTTGCTAACTAAGATGACCTTTTAGGTAATTGGCTAAAAATCAATTAGGTAATCCTCTGGTTGGACACCCTTATGTATATAAGCTCCTGTATTCCAATAAACCTTTAAGCTGTGCCATGAATGCTATCTCCCGGTGCCTGATTCTGGAGTCCGCTGGCACCGTCGCACTCACCTCCTATTGGACCACCCTGTTCCAGAGATTCTACTAGGGTGCATGACAAAGCCTCTGTGATATGATAGTGATAAAAGAGATTGTATACATCATAGCTTGGTAGTGACAAATTTCTGTGTTGGTTAATACCCTTCTAAGTGCAACTTAAAATCCATGCCTTTGTTGGGTAGTATAGTCTATCAGTGGGTATGTTTACCTATATCCCAGTCATTACTCCTGCCTTTGTCATGAATCCTACCAGCTCTTATAATTTTTTCAGTGGATATATATTCTGAGATGAGAATCTTACTACTAATAAAATAATAATCTATGTATGCTTATATACTTCTCTTTAACTGTACATTTATATCTCTAGTTACAAAAGTAGTTGGTGCCAAGCCACCAGTGTTCAAGAAAATTTATTGTATCATTAATATGATTGTTTTTGATATGTAATTTGCTATGCATTGTTTGCATAAATTATGGAAATTCATATAATAGCCCCAGGCATCAATCATGAACAAACCTAACAAATAGAAAAATGTTGGCAGGCTAATTTTTCAGCTTTTTTTTTGAGTTTGCATTGTTAAAACAACATTTGTGCTCTTAGGACTAAGGGAGATGTTTAGAAATAGTATCAAAGCTCAGAAGTCCTTAATAAAGTTGTCCTCCCTAAGTGGAATGTCTGCATTGGTAGACATAGATAATATAGTTTCCACATTACAGGGTCATTGATAGAAGTGTTAAATATGGATGTTAACATCTTAAACCCAAGGCTAGCAGATAAATTAGATATTCTTCAACTAATAGCAAAAAACGTGACAGAATTCTACTAGAGGAGAAAGAATGGCACATTTTAACTGCACTTTAGATTGGTGATCATCTAAACAGAAGTACAACCAGTAACTTTATAAATGATTTGCAAAATAGAATGAGATTTTTATGGTGAGATTTATTATTTACATAGAAGGAATATCAGGGTGTATTGGGGTGTACAAATAGAAGTTCAGTAGTTCAGTTGGAACATTTTAAAGATATGAGGTAAAAATAATGGATAATAATATATAGATAACATTTTCAAATTTAAAAAGACTAAATATCGTAGGTCATGATGTAATCCATTAGAGAGAAATAGCAGGCATGTGAAATATTGCTTGAAGCTTAACACCGATGGTTTGGAGGCTTAACCAAATGGAATTAACTTCCACAAATGTGACCCCAAGGTGAGCTGCTGATTATCATTCTCAATTAGTGGGCCCTGTTTTTCTCATGTTTAATGGTCAAATTTGGATACTTCCAAGAAAGGACAGCTGTGGGCGATTCCTGTCCAAGCTACTCAGTTCAGTTCCTGCCAAGATTCCCAGTGTCAATTGCAATGTCAATTGTAATGTTAGTGTTTTCAAAAGAGTGCTTGAAGATTGAGTATTTTCCAAAGAAGATTTTAAGTCCTACAACTGAATGTATTGTTTGCTTTAATCAACTCCCCCCTCCATGTTTTTTTTAAACTTTACACTATCATTTTAGGAAATAGACCAAAATTCAAGTTATGGTATCCTCTAGGTGGCAGATTTATAGGGGTAATTTTAAATTTTTTATACTTTCTACATTTCTAAAGCTCTTTGAAATATGTTTATTTCCTTACGATTACATAAATAAAATAAATCTTAACCATTTTTATAGTTAACAGCATGTAGTGAATGGCAGTTTCTGTTTTGCTTCTCCCCACTTTCAATTTCTGTTCATCATAAACTTTCTCACACATTTGGATGTTCTAATATTCCCACCATATCAGATGGTACATGCCGATTCATTAGATCATTCCCTCTGTTCTGCACATGAAAATTTCTATAACAACATGGTAAATAAAATGAAAATAAAGTATGAGTCATAAAATATAAAATTATAAAAAACAAAACAAATAATATGAAAATAAATACTGCTGTTTTTCCCTTCTTGAGTAATGAGGATTGAACCCAGGGGTGCTTTACCACTAGCCACACCCTGCTTTTTTTTTGAGACAAGATCTCCTAATTTGCTGAGGCTGGCCTTGAACTTGTGATCCTCAGTCTCCTGGTTGTTGTTGGGATTAAAGATGTGCGCCACCACACCTGGCTATATTGCTGCTTTTAAATTTTTCTGAGGTGCAGACATTTTCTATTAATTGGTAAATGTGAAAGCTGGTGCTTTTGCAATCTAACCTGACTTGTCCCTGACCCTGCCATCCTCTCCTCTCACTTTCCTTCCCTCCCTCCAACCTCCCAACTGTTCAGTAATTGCATTATTATAACAATACTATCAGAGCTGAACCATGTAGTGTACTGAAATGTATTAACCCTCTTGGGATCATTTGCTTATTCTACTTATCAGAAATTAATCCTCAAGATATAGCTCATTGGTAAAATGACCTTGGGTTCAATCCCCAGTACCACAATAAATTAAATAAATAAGGATCAGGCTGCAGTTAGTGGTAGAGCACCCCTGATTTTCATCCACAGTAACCCCCCCCCCAATAAAAAGTGAGTCTGAGGTGGGCGCAGTGGCACACACCTGTAATCCCAGCACTTTGCACTTTGGGAGACTGAGACAGGAGAATCGCGAGTTCGAAGCCAGCCTCAGCAAAGGCGAGATGCTAAGCAACTCAGTGAGACCCTGTCTCTACATAAAACACAAAATAGGGCTGGGGATGTGGCACAGTGGTCAAGTACTCCTGAGTTTAATCCCTGGTACCAAAAAAGAAAAAAGAAAAAAATGTGGGCCTGGGAGACTGATTGGAACAGACATTTCACCAAAATGATACAGAAATGGCCAGTAAGCTCAAAATCTTTAA
>PVHX01032714.1:0-13683 GCA_004024805.1 Geosciurus inauris
ATCGAACGCACACTTAACTAATCCTATACCTCCCATTTGGTTTCTAATGCAGAAGAGCATGATTTCCAAAGATGGAAAATATTATAGGTAATGTTTATGGTAAAGAAGAAAGATTCTTAGGGGAAAAAGATGGAAACAAACAGCTCAAGTGAAGAGAGCCAATGAATAGAAAACACCTCTGAAACTGCCACAAGGAAAATATGGCCGCCTGTAAACACTTCTTAGGCTTCCTAATTTGTCAGAAAAGAGTCTAGGGCTGAAGATTGGAAGACTGAAATTCTAGCTCCAGTTCTGTCACCGATACATTGTGACCTCAGTCACCTCCTCCAGAAAGTGACCCACAAGGTCTATTACAGATCTAAACTGCAGTGTCCTTTATATGATGTCTCTGCTCATCTGCATGGAGCAATAGCAATACCTCATCCCTTTAAAAGAACTTTTTTTCCTCTAAGAATATCCTTTTATATAGTGGGACAATTGGGGGGGAAATCATTATGTTGTTTCTTACCACAAATTGCCATTTTCCATCGGGTCACTGGGCAGAATTCGCACTGAAGCTGTCGTCCTGCATACCAACGTCCGTTAAACAGAGAAAGGGCTGCTTGGCATTCTTCTTCCCTTTGAATCAAAAATCAAAGGATGTGCTTTATGAGAACTTTAATAGGTACATTAACCCTATTGTTAATTAACCCTTTTACTCAGTTATGGTAGGACCACCAAGTTTGCTGTTTCTGTACTGCCTAGGGAGTCTTCATTAGAACATTGAGGCTCCTGCAGCTTGCAATTTATTCAGGAGCCTTTTTTACTAACCCTCTCAGAGGTTGTGATGCATGGAAATCGGCTTGAGTCAAAGCTTCTTAATCCAAAAGACTGGACCATTAAAACTGCAGAAGTGCTTTCCATTGTTAGAGCCTGTGCTTTCTTAGCTAGGACTGCTGTGCTCCTTATTACAATGGCTAATTGAACCCATTAGGCATGGTGTAGCCTAGGCAAACAGCAAGACAAGCAGAAATGATAGAGTAACTATTCTCCTCGCTGATCAAATGCACACTGAGATCATTTGGGGCTTTTGATCGCTGGCTCTTTAGATTTATATTTTACATTCTCTATTCTAGTTATCCCTTTTCAGTTTGTACTTTAATTAAAAATTATACAAGTAATAATGTAACCACATTGTAAAATATTCAAAACTATGCTAATATACAAAGAATGAAATACAAATGTATTATTTTCATGTGTCCTATATTTCTATGTCAGCTCTTCATATTAACATTTTGAAAAATGCCATGCTTATGAAAGGTATAGATCCAGTGGAAAAGTCCCAGATGTCAACGGAAACAAAAGACCACATCATGACAAAACATAAAGATGTTTACACAATACTTACGACTGGTACTGAACATACACGTTGCCCCTTAGATGAGGTTCCAAGTTGCAGCTAACCTAAGGAACAATGAAAAATGCTATCATAAAAAATTAAAAGAAACCATTCAGTCATCAAATGCTTTGCCAGACTAACATTTTCAAAAGTAATTACTAATCAAAGATTCTAAAACAGAGATACTAGCCCACTCTTGTGCCTATTTAAGGCATACTTGGGCACAGAGCAGCACTGCAGGCCCCAATTATCTGATCCCTTGTTGATCAGCTCTGCTTTTACCCATTAATATAAAATGCTTCATACATGCATAAAACTACAGAGAATGTAAATCATCGCATAGACACACTATCCACATATAACATTACCATTTTTTATTCTTTTTTTTTGTGCTGGGGACTGAACTCAGGGGCACTCGACCACTGAGCCACATCCCCAGCCCTATTTTGTGTTTTATGTAGAGACAGGGTCTCACTGAGTTGCTTAGCGCCTCGCCATTGCTGAGGCTGGCTTTGAACTCATGATTCTCCTGTCTCAGCCTCCCTAACATTTTCTATTCTTGATTGAGAATATTTAAATAGTAAAACATTGAAGGCCCAGTTGAAGTCCTGCCATCCTGATCTTTTCCCTTCTCCATCACATAGGTGGGCACTACCTGGAGGCTGGGTGTAGCTAATGCATATATACATACATAGATTTACACAGACACAAATATACACATACACACACATTCACACATAATATATGTGTGCCAGAAAACATGTAACATGTATACAAATGTTTATTACTCAAAATGGTAATACACATATTTATGCATATATATGCAAAGAAATATGCATATGTATTAATAAACAATGTATATTTTCTGCTTTGTATGTTTTAAAACTTTGTAAAAATGGTATTTATTCCACATTCTTTTTTTAAGATGTAGTAGTGTAAACTTTTTTTTAATTTTTTTTTAGTTGTAGACAGACACAAATATCTTTATTTTTATGTGCTGAGGATTGAACCCAGTGCCCCACACATGCAAGGCAAGTGCTCCACCACTGAGCCACAATCCTAGCCCCTAATAGTATAAACTTAATGACTCATCTTAACTAGTATATACTGGATACATCAAATTAGCAAATTTATGCATCTACTCCTCTAATGATTGCTACCTAAGATGCTTCCAATTTTCCATCCACAAATAGTGCTGTGGTTAGCATTCTTCAACACACCTTTGTGGGTGTAAGGACCTCTCTAGTGTGCACAACCAGAAGGAACATGCCAATGCATAGTTTAGGTGTGCCTTCCAGTTCACAAACTATTGACAAACTGCTCTCTGAAGAGGTTTGACTAACATATACATCCTTACCTACTCTTGGGATTAATAGAATTTATAACATTTTGGCCAATAGGTGTGAAAATATCTGATTTTTTATGCACTATTCCTATTACTAGTTAGGCTAAATACTTGATCATTCATCTTCAAAAATGACAAGTTTATTTTTTATTATGGTATATAAGAAGGTCCTCAAATATACTGACTAATGTTTAGTTTTTCTCTTCCAAATTAATCTATAATTTTACAAATCTGTTCCAGAGCATTTTTTTTTTGGTACTGGGGATTGAATTCAAGGACACTCGACCCATGAGCCACATCCCCAGCCCTATTTTGTGTTTTATGTACAGACAGGGTCTCACTGAGTTGCTTAGCGCCTCGCCATTGCTGAGGCTGGCTTTGAACATGCGATTCTCCTGTCTCGGTCTCCCAAAGTGCTGGGATTACAGGCGTGCACCACCGCACCCAACTGTTCCAGAACATTTTTATTAGAGTATCCCAAAATGGGCGGGATCCACACTCAATGATAGTTTACAACACCATCCTGAGGTGGAAGAATGAAAGGCCTGGGGAGTCTGTCAGCTGTGCAAAAGACCTTTAAGATTATTTAATCCAGTGGTTACCAAGGACCTGCTATTAATTCTCTGTAATGACTTTGATATTCTGAAATTTTTCCCTGTAAAAATTTACTTAGTAGCTTTCCTTTTGTAACTGCCAATGTGCTTAGCATGAGCTTGGTCATCCTATAAAATCTCTAAACAAAGAAAAAAATAACATGGTTAGTGGGTGCAATCTGCCACAAGTAATGGTATGATTTCTATTGACAGGTCTGAAGTTTTAAAAGCAGTCCTACCACTAAAATATCACAGAAGCAGTATGATCCAAGAATCCTATGAGGGAAACCACTGATATAAGTGAAAAAGCACTTAGGGATAAAGTTACAAGTCAGAGAGCACAGGACTAGTCAAACCACACTGCTTCCACAGCTGGAGCTTACTTTAAGGTGGTATCTTTTACGTGTGACCACACACTTCCACTTTACTGGTTATTACTTGTGCTGAGTAGTGCCAAGACAGGAAGGCATACTCCACAGAAACAAAAGGTTAAGAGGGAAAGACATTTTAAAAGAATTTTTAAAAATCTTGACATCAGTTAATAGAAGCATGGCCTTGAACTTCATGAATATATCTATTTCTTGGCTGTTCCAACTCTTCCCTGTCATTTCCAATAACAGATAAATATCAGAGATTTATTTGTTTTTTTCCAAGCTAAGGGACATTTTCCTTGCCCTAATATAAAAAAGTCATTCAGGTTCAGATCTGATCAAATAGACAAGTTAGGAGGCTTCACTGTTAGGATTCAATGGGTCCCAGGAGCAGCAGGGATCACATCTGAACTTGAATGTTCTAAAATATTTACGTGTCATCTGAATGTCTCTTTCTCACCTAGTATACTTCATCACAAACCATGGTTTTGGTGACACTATATTCAGTACTGAAAGTAGCCAATAAATAAGAATAATGTTTAAAAAAAAAGAAAAGAAATCAAAAGATCTGTGTTTCTTGTGTAGTTCCAGAACCAAGAACGTGCATCTTGGGCAGAAGTTGCAAGCAGGCACCATCAACACAGTGCACCAATATGCTCAGGGAGTGGAGTTGAATCCTGCTGCATCACCACAGCTCTAGGTGAAGTGCCTACAGAGGAAGGAAGGGTCACACTGTCCGTCAAAGGCAGTGTCTAAGTGAAAGCTTGGGCAGCTATGTGCAAGGACCTGATACAGAGAGTTCCAACAGGAAAAGAATTCAAACAGCTCAAAGGTACTGAACAAACGAAGGATCCTCTCCAACCCAGACCCCACTAGTCCAGAAATTTCATGCTAATACACACTTATGATTTCATGTGATATCTATATGGCATGATTCTTTTTTTTTATGGCATCTATACGGCATCAGAGTGGAGGTGGAAAAGGAGAAGGGATAAAGTAAGTGACATTTACTGAGGGCCTGACCTGGGCTAGGCATGTATTGGCACACAACTCGACCCAGGTAAATAGCCTGGGCCCCAGCTCTCTCATGCACTGAGTACTTCAGGGTGAGGCACAATAGTCCCCTCCACACACACACTCACCTTGAACTGAATCACTTTCCCCACGTTCTTGAACTCAGGCAGCACGTCATCATAGAAGTCTAGGAACTGCTGGTAGGTTTCCTCTTCACTGTACTCCAGGCTTGCATCAGGGTCATAGTCATCCCTCCTGCACTGCTCCATCCCAAATGTAGTAAACATGCTTTTAATAAGAAGGGTGGGACTTGATGCAGGGAAGTTATGTTTACGTGAGCACCTGCATATGAAAAAAAACCCAATTCACTAGTCCAATAGTTAAAAATCATTTGTAAAAAACTTAGAGATAAAGACTCAAGTAACTTAGCTGTTTTGACTTGCCTGGAAGATAAATCCTACTCAGATGTCAAGTTTCAGCATGTGAGAAAACTGTTATAAGACTGACCAATATATTGGCTTCTCATTAAAATGTCAGATTGGGCCGGGTGCAGTGGTGTACACCTGTAATCCACACACCTGTAATCCCAGCAACTTGGGAGGTTGAGGCAGGAGGATCGCAAGTTCGAGGCCAGCCTCAGAAACTTAGCGAGACCCTGTCTCAAAATAAGAATAAAAAAGGGGTGGGGGCATAGGTCAGTGGTACAGCACCCCTGCGTTCAATCCCCATACCACACACACACACACATACACACATACACAGAGTCAGATTGGAAATGATTTTCATCTTCATATGCCATGAAGTTCAGAAGTTTTTTTTATGCTGGGGATGTGGCTCAGTGATAGAATGCTTGCCTAGCATGCATGAGGCCCTGGTTTTTGACTACCACCAAAAGAAAGCAAATAGAAAGCTTTTTATATGTTGAACCATAGGGAACAAGAAGCCCCACTGGTGTGACAGATTATGGTGACAGGCATGAGATGCCACATATGAGACTCTTGGGAGGAAAGTAAGAATTAACAATAGAATCCTGACACTACATGATCTTCAGTTAATTTACATGCATAGAGAATAGGGCAATCTAAGAATTTTCAATGAGTAGAGTATTTTAATATCATCTATGTACAGCACTTTATAGTTTTCATGCCATTGTTACATTTTCCCTCTGATTCTTACAACCTTCAGGACAATTGGTACTAGTACTATCCCCACTTTGGAAAGAAGGAAACTGAAACCTAGAGAAGCCCATCTGCCTGAGTCAGATGGTTGGAAGAGATGGATCTGAGAGATCTGAGTTAACCTACAATCTGGTGCCTGTTCATTACAGAGTATAATAAATATAATTTTTATTTAATGAAGGCTAACCACTGTGAAGAACAATTTTCTTTTCACAGTTTAAACTGGGCCAAGGCATAGCTGATGAGGCTACATCTGGATATTTTTTAAAAATCCTTTATATGAGTTTAATTTTTTATTTGCTTCCTTTTTCTAAAGTGAGAAAGAAATATGTAATTCAAAGTTCTAAATAAACAAAATTTTCTTTGTTAGACTTCTAGTTAAAAATAAGACAGGGCTGAGGTTGTGGCTCAGTGGTAGAGCACTTGCCTAGCACATGTGAGGCACTGGGTTTGATCTTCAGCACCACATATAAAATAAAGGTAATGTGTCCATCTACAACTAAAAATTTTTTTTAAAAAATCAGTAAGGCAAAAAGTTAAAGAATAAGGCAAGTATTGGGGAAGAACCTTGACCCTGCTGTTTACTCATGCTCGCTTTCCACAGCTGTAATATCCATCTATGCACAGGTAAGAATGCACAACACACACCATGCCCAACTCAGAAATGTTCCACCAAGGCTCATTAATGTAAAATTTTCTATATTCCAAATGGTCTCCTAGATTATTCAGAGACCTTGTAATTAGATCCATATTCCCAAGTACTGCTATTGACAGCACTACGAGCAAAGATTCAACCTGGCCAGCAATGTTTGTGGTGAATTAAAATTTTACAAGTATGAAGCACATACAGAATTAGACAAGGAACCAACTTACAAGGTTAAAATTCTGCTTATGGGATTGTTAGATCTGAATAAAACTGGCCTTAGTTCTCAGGGTGTCAAATGAACATTCATCAATTGTAGAATACAGCCGAAATCCCTATCTAAGGAAAATCTCTACTTGGCCTGGAGACAGTCCTTACAATCTGAGGATATTCAAAAGGATATTATACCCCCCACATAAAAGTCAGCTAAAAGAAGCTAATATGTAAGCAAGAGTCTAAAGCTGTGGTACCAAGGCTATATGGTTCTCAGAATTACCTGGAAGAGAGATTTCTCCAGTCCTGCCCCCAGAGCTCAAGGATAAGGAACCCATATTTTCAAAATAATACCTCACCAGGTCCTGATGATCAGCCATGTTTGTAGACTGTAACAGCCATGCTATTTACCCATGACACTGATACCTGAATCAAGTCAAATTGCCACAAAAACACATAGTTGAACATTACTTAGCCTAAAGATGCCAATAAATTGTATGGATATCCAAAGGACACTTCAGGAACAACTAACTGACTATTCTTCTTTTTCCTCATCTCAAGGGAACATTTCCGGTACTCACAAACTGTGTCCTTCATAGAATCACTGTGTTGCACGTGAAAGTTGGGCTGTAATCATTTATCAAAGGTCACTGTAAGAAACATTCTCATGAAAATTATACATCAACTGTTACAATTTACAAAACTTCTATCAAAGTTATCGTCCACCTTCCTGTTTAATGTCTTTATCCAAGATTCCATGGGAGACACATTTAGAATTGGGTGCTAAGAAAATCTTTAACTTTCCAGAAATAGCATTCATTCTTCTTTTTTGGTAAGAAACATATAGCTTATTATCTGCCCGGGATGCATTAAAATCAAGAGTCAAAAGCATCGTACATTCACAATCACTTACTTTCTCCTCCTTCCCTTGCTTTCAGTTTCTTTTATTTTATTTAACTTAATGCAATTGATCATAAGCCTTCTTTAAATCACTTGTGGAAATAGGTGGGGTATAATTAATTCCTCAGTGATTATGTTGTTTTAGAAAGAAAACAAAAATAAAGCTCCTCTCAAAGCCATCATTCAAAAAAAAACATCAATTCTAGAAATGTTCTAATTGGATTCTGTACTGATTACAAACACAACCAAAAAAAAATATTTAGGTTAAGGAAGTGTTTCTGTGACAATCTGACAAATCTTAAAGAAAAGAACAGCTATATCATCTGAAGCACATCACCAAGGCTCTCTGTAAAAGGGGAACAGAACAGTGTACTTGTCTGAAGCAATGGGGCTGGGTTTCCTAACTGCTAAGTTCACAGGATTTTATGTCACAACTCATCACTTGAATAATGCAAATACTTGAATCACGCTCATATTTTGATAGTTATAGTAGTGAAATTTCATAGCCTATGAAAACAGTAAGAACTGGTCACAAATTGCTGGTTGCAGTGGTGCACACCTGCAATCCAAGCAACTCTGGAAGCTAAGGCAGGAGGATTTAAAGTTTGAGGCCAGCCTGAGCAATTCAAAATAAAATATTAAAATAAATATCAAAATTAAAAGTTAAAAGGACTGGGGATGTAGCTTAGTTGTAGAACACCCCAGGTTCAATCTCTACTACTGCAAGAAAAGAAAAAGAAAATTGGTCACAAACTAATTTGACCACAGTCCATATTTCCTTGAAATGACTCTTAGAGATGATATTAGAATCTAACAGGCCACTCCCCTTTCCTCAAAGAAGTGGGTGTCAACCATTTAGGTTACTCCCCTTCTCTCACGTAGGCCCAACAGAAAAAGAATCCAGATTCAAGCTTCCATAAGTCTTAAATTTCAAAGAAGTGTTAGAGATATATAACAAGGGATCCTGGGGCTGGAAAAATGTTAAAGAGAACTTGGTTCAACTACCCACACAAATGTGAATTCAAATTGACTCAATTGTGTCAGCAAAGGTAATTTGCTGTATGTTTTTCTTTGGTGGGAGGTGTTTTATATTAATTATTACTGTTTCTTGCTAGGATTAAATGTACATGTGAGAAATGCTTCTAAAGGTACCAAAGGGAACAAAATCTCCTTTCCCTAAGGTCCCCAATTCCTCAAGAGGAGTTTTTCTACTAGACACCAGATCCTAGAAGTCCTTTTATAGGTATTCTGGGCATCTACAATCTCAACCATAAAATATAATGGGAATTACATATTGGACATTAATCCTGGGGCACATTAGAAACACCTGAGGACATTTCAAAACTAAGGCCATCTGAGTCTCAAAGATTCTGAATTATTCAATGTGAGGTGGGAAATAATTTTTGAAAGCTTCCTAGACAATTCTAATATGCATCCAGGGTTGAGAACCGCTAATCCTAAAAAATGAAAAATGGTGTGAAGGCTTAAATTTTAAGAAAAGAAAGACAAATCTAGAGAAAGCTCATATTTTCAAAGAAGTAGGGGGGCCTCAGGCCATGGACAATTTTATGAGTCAAATAAACCTGACAACATACAGTTTCTCATTAAATACATATGAATTGCCCTGCTCATATCCCTTTTTTAAGATTAACAAAACATTAAGATTAGGATTAGATCTTCTCTTCCACAGAAGGAATATATAGAAATAATTAGATTTCACCTCAGGTAGACTCATTCACTCTTAGAAATTTGGAGTTGTTCATTCATCAATAAGCCAAATTATAAAAAGCACCATTACCTGGCATAAAGTAGGTGTTTCAATATTGAAATGACTTAAGTTATCAACATTAGGTTTCCACATGAATGTCTTGTTTCAAAAGCATTGTCCCAAAAGAGGCCAGGAGCAAGAATGTATCAGAGAATGATGGCATCAGTAACAATAATGAAAATATCAGTGTTCACTAAGGCCTCAGTGCTTCCCCCACGTTCACTCCTCCTTCACTCCTTCCAGCCTCACAGCCCCCTCCAAAGGGTGATACTATGTTTCAACCCCATTTCACATGTGAGAGAATTAAGTCACAGAGAGTTTAAGTAACATTCCTGAAGGCCACTGAAGCCAGTTTTTGAATCCAGGAGTCTGTTTCTGAGTCCCTTTACTTGTTTCTGAGTCCCTTAACTCATGCCAAATTTTAAAAGCCTGTTTTGGGCATAGTGTTTACCATTCAAAAGATAAAGCCCAGCTGCTCCAATCATTTTCCTGTCCAAGTTGTCCACTGTGGACTCATGTGAGCACAGCAAGAAAGCAATGAACAAAAGGTCTTCCTAAGGATAGGGAAAACAAAGGACATGCCTGGCTCAGCCCACCCAGGGAAGAGGGTTAGTGGAAACAGAGGATGACCAGCTTAGGAGACAGAAGCAACAAAAAAAACAGCAAAGGCCCAGTGATTTCAAATTGAAGCCCATGCCTCTCCCCAAAGGAGTACTCAAAAGCCTCCACATTTTGAATTCTTTCATTCTGACATGATAAAGCAAAATGTGTTACCTATCTCCAAATCTGCAAGCTCCCGTTTTACTGTAGAATGGACAATTGGCACGGTCTTTCTCCATTATTCTTAAATCTGCTGGTGGTTCTGGGTTCTGCCAGGTGGTACCATTTTCCAGCTGTTGAAAATAACCATAACTTTACTTGTGGTGTCAAAACCCACGAAAGACTAAATGTTTCCAAAAATATTCAAATATTTTCATCAAAAATTAAAATGGTTTCAGTTAAAAACATTTGTATTTAAGTTATAACAGGCAATCAAGACATGAGCTGGATTTCCCTCTTGCCCAGGCACTTTCCTTAATCAGGCATTACTACTGCTACCGGGGGCAGTCACCAAGGTGTCCTTTCTGTTCATCCATTCTGAAAAGGACCCAAAGACTTATGGAGCCAACATGAGAAAAGCAGAAGTTACTCTCAATCAAGGTAAACTGACCATTTGGGCTAACAGTAAGTGATGTTGCCTATGCGTACTTAAGGACTCAAAATAACTACAGTCCATAGGGTGATTCAATACTACTTGTTTTTGTTCACTAATAAACTTATTACCATATAAACTAAAATGCCTCAAAAGTGATTCCAGATATCCAGACATGATCTAAATAGCCTACCATCAAACTAACATTACTGGAATTATTGTTTCTAATAAAATATTAACTGATCTCAAATTCTTAATGAAAGGTTATGAAAATACCTCATTTTCAGCCTGATCCAGCATCTTCTGCACAGCTTCCTATAAATGGTGCAAACATAGGACTAATGAAAACCTGTATGTCAGGTAAGTCACATCTGGTTTCTCTGGTTAAGAATCTAATGTGTAACAATTAAAATACACACACACACACACACACGCACACATGTGGCTTTAGGTTTTGATTTTCTTTCTAAGCACAAATCTTTTGAAAAGCTTTCAAAGGACATATAGCTTAGAATTTTTATTCAAATAGAAAACTGACTAGATCAGATTAAAAAATATTTAATATAATAGTTTCAGTAACAGTACTATTTAGTATATTTGAGTATCTATACTACCATCTAGTTTTTAAGATAATGTATTAATGAATATTATAAAACACAATACTAGGTGAAACATTATAAATGTTTAACAGAAGCTAAAATATGACCAGTAGTAATTAGGATTTATGAGAAATTTCAAACTTTTCAATAAGGCAAAGGAAGTCTTGCAATATGCTAGTAAAATTTCTACCTAATTGGTATTTTTCAATAAGTTTTATATTATGTTCTACACACTTCTCTTTACTGGCTTCTTAAAGCAATACATAAAACTCATGTATCTAACTGCTTACTTGATAACTACCTGGTCATGGAAGAGTCCTTGGTAACTTAAAAGGCTCACAACAGAGGTCTGCTCACCCTTCCTACTAGGGATTGAACCCAAGGTCACATGCTACACCCTAACCCCCAAATAGAACTCTTTTTTTTTTTAATATTTTTTGTAGTTGTAGATGGACACAATATCTCCATTTTATTTATTTATTTTTATGTGGTGCTGAGGATCGAACCCAGTGACTCACACATGCGAGGCAAGTGCTCCACCACCGAGCCACAATCCCAGCCCCCAAATAGAACTCTTATTGTATTCCCTCACCCACACACCTAAATATCCCTCTCAGTAACTGGTGCTGCCATTTGCCCATCTGTTCAAACAAACAAACAACAACAAAAAAAAAATCCTAAAAATAGGACTTGAATTCCTCTCACTTTCCTTCTCTTCTATCCCATTCAATCTGCCAGCTAGAGTTGTTAACTCTGCCTCCCACACACTCCAAATCTGTGAATGTATCTTTTAAAAGCACTACCCTCATCCAAACCACAATTATCTCCTATCTGGAGTGGCAGTCTTGTAACTGGCCACCTTGTTTCCCTCTTGCCTCCATTCCCCACCCCCCATTCTTTGTATGAAAAGTTAGAATGATCTATTGAAGATAACATTACCAATGGGATAAAGTCATTTCTGGCTTAAAAAAAATCCTTTAATGTCACACTTAACATAAAATCCAAACTCTTTCAAATCCAAGAGGCCCTGCATGATCAGACTTCCTACCCTCCTGACCTCTTTCTATGCCCTGATCCACTTTTCTTTGGTCTCTAGGTTTTGGGCACCCTGGCCTTCTTTCCACTTCCAAGCCCCTTCTATCCAAGATCTCTGCACTCAGGTGTCAACTCAAACATCACCTCCTCAGAGATTTCCTTGACCTGGCAATCTAAATAAGTATTCCTCTGTCCCTATCATTCTGTCATATGACTCTCTGCTTTCTTTCTTTATAGTATTTAACATTATCTTATTGTATTTTAAGTTGTATTTTGTTACTTATCATCTGACTCCCCCATCTAGAAAAGGACCTCAATGAGAACAGACCATGTGCTTTTCACTGCTCTATTTCTGTCTACCAGAGAAGTGTCATGTACACAGCAGCAATGTGCACAACAGAAACTTACATTGCATGTTCTCCCTCAGCCCCTCATGCCAGAGATCAAGCCCAGAGCCTCACACATAGTGAGCAAGCACTACTCTACTGCTGAGTTCCATTTTCAAACTATGTCCACAGCCTGTATTCTTCATATATACTCAGAATTTATTTCGTTTTACCCACTTCTCCTTAATGTCTAAACAGACTTCCTTTGAAACAAAAGCATAAAAGAACCATTAGCTTTTATTTGATCCCTAAAAGAATATTCTACATTAAAACAGAAATTGATTCCTCTCTATAAAATATGACAAGCTCCAAATAATTTCTGCACCCCTAAAAACCTAACATGTTATGTTGCTTCATCTCAAAAGCAGTGCTCAAATAAGGGTATCAAAAATTTGCACTGGAACTAATGTCCGAGACTCAAAAATATAGGCATTGGAGCTGCTTCTACCCCAACATGACTAGGATGTAAACAAATGTATTTTTCTCCATTATAAGTTGATTACCCAATTTTACTCTATTCAAATTTAGCAATATTCCAAAAAAGATACATCCTGATGAATCAGTCAAGGAAAGATGAGCTGTGTTATCTTTGAAATAAATACACTGTTAAGGAATAACAGCATAATAAACCAAGTCAATCTTTAAAAAAGAATCCTGGAAAATATAGATAATACATACATACATATTATCAATTTTTTAAAAAATGACCAACTGTGTGTTAGCTACAATTATCTTTATAGCCCAAGTTAGAAAGTCATTATTTGAAAACAGCAAAAATGTTTTCTCAATTCCTCATTATTTGAGCTCCTGATTTCTTTAATTCAACTAATTCTTGTTGATGTGTCATAAGCTGTTAAATTTCTTAGGAACTAAATAAAGGTAGAAACAATACAAAATATTCTCTAAAGAAGTCAATACATATACAACAAAACCTCAGAAAAACATGACTTGCTACACAAAGTACATGTACACAAAATAAAGCAGGAGCCAGCTGACCGTTTTGTAGAAATATTTTTCTGGAATAGCCGTAACCATTTGTTTACATATTATCTATGGCTGCTTTTGGGG
>PVHX01032715.1:0-13681 GCA_004024805.1 Geosciurus inauris
AAAAGGGCTAGCCAGGTATGTAGTAGAAAGGAAAAATCACATAATCATGTTGCTAGACACAGAATCAATTTGGTCAGGTACTCAAATGATAGGCTGGAGACCCATATTTGAGATTCACTGGTATATTTCATATGCTAAACAACCATGGATGGGATGTACACAATAGGAAATAAAATCCCATTTACAAAAGGAATAAATAAGATAGTATCCTTAGGAATAAAAATGACAAGCAATGTACAAAATTTCCATGAAGAAAATTCTAACACCCCTGAAAAACTCAAAAGTATGTGTGAGCAAGTGGGCTCTCTTGCTCTTGAATAAGATGACTCAACATCATTTAGATGTCAGTCATAACTTATAAATGTAAATAAATCCCAATAAAATACCAACAAGCTTTTTTAATGTTGCTAGATAATTTGGTATTAAATTCTACATGCAAAAAGTAAACGCAGAAGAATAACAAAAGAATATATTAAAGGCCCCTTTTTGTTCTAACTAACGTAGGGCAGTCCCATTTCACCCAGGCCCTCCCTCTTATAACTAAAACACCAGGACAAACTGTAATGTAGTATCCTTAACAATAGTGAACTGTACATTTACAAATGGTTAAGATGGTGAATTTTACGTTATGTATATATATTTTTTCCAATTAAGAATATTTTTTCAAAGCACAGTACAGTACAAAGAAAAATCAAGGCATAATTAACTAACAAGCAAGGAAGACTCTTGAAGATAGAAAAAGTGAGAAAACTAGGGTTCTAGACTTGAGAAACAACACAGTATTGAGTTCTGCAGGTTTCCTTATTGAGTCCCAATTATTCTCGGACGGGTACTGCAGAAACATCTAAACTAGAAGAGGCAAAAAGAAAATAAGAAAACTTGCAGGCAGAAAACAAGTAAAGTCATAGTTAAACTCAACACCATTAATCAACTATAAGTAACCAACATCAATAGAATACTTCTTCCAATGATAGCAGATTCACATACTTCTTAAACTCATAGCACATGGAACATTCACCAAGGTAGATCACATTCTGCATCATAAAACACACTTTAACAAGTTTAATAGAATAGAAATCATGCAATGTTTCCTCTCGGACCACAACAGAATTACACTAAAAATCAGTAACATAAAGATAACTGGAAAATCCCCAAATTCATGGAGATTAAACAACACATTTCTCACTTAATGTTTTAGAAATATGGGTCAAAGAAGAAACCTTAAGAAAAAGTTTTAAAAATATTTTGAACTAAATAAAAATGAAAATACAATTTGTCAAACATTGTGGGATGTGGTGAAATCAAGGATAAAAGGGAAATTCACAGAGTTGAATACATGTATTGGAAAAGAAAGATACAAAATCAACAATCTACATTTCTGTCTTAGGAAATATAAAAACATTAAAAAATAAAAAAGAGCAGGTTAAATCCAAAGTAAGCAGAAGAAAATAAATAGTAATTAGGGCAAAAAAAATCAATGAAATCAAAAGTGGGATATAAACAGAGAAAAATCAATGAAGTCAAAATCAGATTAATAAAATTGATAAGCCTCTAGCCAGGTTAAGGAAAAAAATAGAACCCATACTATTAAAATCAGAAATAAAAGAGGAGATATCACTATGGAATTCATGGAGACTAAAAGGATAATAAAGAAATATTATGAATAACTCTATGCCCACCAATTTGATAACCTACATAAAATGGACAAATTCATTAAAAGATACAATGCGCCAAAATTCAAGCAAGAAAAATACAAGCTGAATAGGCTGATATGTATTAATATATTGAATTAATAGTCAACAACTTTCCAAAATGGAAAGCACCAGACCCACTTGAATTCTTCTGAAAATTTAAGGAAGAAATGACACCAATACTCTACAATCTCTAAAAGGATAGAAGCAGAGGAAATATTTTCTAATTCAATTCAATGAGGCTAGCATCAGCTAATACTAAAACCAGACAAAGACATTACAAGAAAACCACATGAACATAGATGCAAAAAATGCTTAAAAATCAAGTCCAAGGAATTATACCCCATGACCAATTGAGATTGATCATAGTTATAATTCATCATTAGCAGGCTAAAAAAGAAAAATCACATGATCATGTTGCTAGACATAGAAAAAGCATTGAACAAAATCTAATACTCATTCATGAAAAGAACTTTCAGTAAACTAGGAATAAAATGAGATTTCCTCAGCTTGATAAAGAATATATATCCAAAGTCTACAGCTACCATCATATTTAATGCTGAGAAACTAGATGCTCTTCCACTAAGACAGGAAAAATGGCAAAGTTGTCTCTCACTGCTGCTATTCAAGACTATTCTGGAAGTCCTAGCTAATGAAATAAGAAAAAGAAATAAAAAGTATACAGATTAGAAATTAGAAATAAAACTGTCTTTGTCCATAAATGAAATGATTGGCTATATAGAAAATCTAAAAGAATCATCAACAGCAACAAAACTCCTAGAGTTAATAAGTGATTATAGTAAGGTTGCAGGGTACAAGGTCATATACAAAAATCAATGACTTTCCTTTATATCAGCAACAAGCAAGCATAATTGGAAATAAAAATCATAACATTATTTATATTAACATACCTCAAAGTGAAATATTTAAGTGTAAATCTAAGAAAAATATGTACAAAATCTATATGAGGAAAACTCTGATGAAAGACATTAAAGAAGAAACAAATAAATGGTGAGATATCCCATGTTCATGGAACCAAAACTCAGTATTGTCAAGTTGTTGGTTCTTCCCGACACTCTATAGAGTCAATACAATTCTAACAAAAATTCCAGTAAGTTATTTTGTGGATTCTAAAGTTTATATGGAGAGGTAAAAGACCCAGAATAGTCATTACAATATTGAAGGAAAAGAACTAAGTTGGAGGACTGGTGATGCTACCTGACCTTGAGACTGACTATAAAGTTACGGTAACCAAGACAGTGTGGTATCAGTGAAAGAACACACAAGTAGATCACTGAAACAGAATAGAGCTCAAAATTAAACCCACAGAGATGGAGCCAACTGATGTTTGACAAGGGAGCAAAGGCAATGCAATGGTGACAAGTTAGTCTTTTCAACAAACAGTGCTGGAACAACTGTATGTCCACATGCAAAAAATTAACACAGTCCATAAACCTTGCACAAAAAGTAACTCAAAGTGTAAAACACAAAACTATAAAATGCCTAAAAGATAACAGAAAAAAATTAAGTGACTATAGGTATGTCAATACCCTTTCTAGAAAACACCAAAGATATAATCCATAAAAGAGAATGGATAATCTGGACTTTATGAAAATTAAAAACATCAGTTCTGTGAAAGGTTAAGGTGGAAGGGGGAGGAGTGAATAAGTGGAGTACAAAAAAATTTGTAGGACAGTGGAAGTATTGTGTGTAAGGTTCTAGTCTGATGTATACATATTATTATACATTTGTCCGAACTCATAAATGTATATGAGAGTGAACCCTAAAGGGAACTATGTAATTTGGGTGATACTGTAATGTGTCAATGTAAATTCACCAATTGTTATCATTTAACAGATCGTTCAACAAATGTATCATTCTGGTGGGGAAGCTATACATGTATAGGTCAACAGGTATATAGGAATTTTGTATCTTCCTTACAATTTTGCAGTGAACTTAAAACTGCTCTAAAAATAAAGCCTTTTTTAAAAGCTCCAGGAAAAGCCTTTCTCCCTAGCCAAAATACTGTGAAAAAGGTGGCCTAAATAACAGAAGTTCTGTCCGAAAATATCTGCCCTACTCCAGTCAATACTAACAGAAAAAACACTCACCTCCTGGGGTTTCATCTGGGCAAAGTGGAAAGATGACATTCCACTTACCCAACTCTCTAGCCCCATGTGTACAGATGGCGGCTCTCTGATTCCCCTGCCTAGAGTTTCCAGGGGTCCAAGCCTGCTCCCTTTCCCCCATCAGTGTAATCAGCACAGTCAGGGAAACTGAGCCTTCACCTTTAGCTGAAAGATTTAATGAAGTACTGTGAAATGGAGTTAATCAACAACAGACTTCAGCAGGCATCCTTATCTCAGTATTAGTGAGGTAGAATGGAAAGCTTTACTTTTACCCCTACACAGTATTAACAAGTCTAAATAAGGTTATGCACATCAGGTATGGTCATCATTCCACTTTCCACCACTAAATAAAAACTAACAGGATGTACATGTCATTTAGAGAGCACTGCACTCAACAACAGCAGATTACACATTTGTTTCAAAGTTCATAAAACAAAGATAGATCATATCCTGGGCCCTAAACAAATTGAAAAGAAATGGAGTCATATAGTGTGTTCTCTAATTACAGTGGAATCAAACTCAATGAGAGAACAAACTCAAGAAAATATCTAAATACTTGGAAATTTAAAATAATATTTCTCTAAGTAAACCATAGATTAATAAAAATTAAAAATGCATTGAATTTAATTGAATGAAAATGAAAATATGAGTTACACAAATATGTATAACATAGCTAAGGCAGTGTTGGGAAGGAAATATATAGCACCAAATGCATACATTAGAAAAAAGGAAAGGTCTCAAATTAATCTTAGTTAAACCAATAACACCTCAATGACCTAAGAAAATAAATGCAAAATAATACCAAACCAGCAAAAGGTAAAAATCAATGGAATTGAAAACAAAAACCACCAGAGAGAGAATCTATAAAATAAAAATCTAGTTCTTTGAAAAGAGCAATAAAACTGACCTCTAGCAAGAGTCAGAAAAGGGAAGATACAAAATATCAACATCAGAAATGAAGCAGGGAACATCACATACAGACCTGGTAGACATCAAAAGGACAATAAGTGAATATTACCAAAAACTCTTGCACAAATTTAATGGCTTAGATTATATGGACCTATTCCTTCCACAGCACAAACTACCAAAATAAATTTTTGAATAGATCTATCACTATTAAAGAAACTGAATTCATAATTTAAAAATTATCCCCCAAGTCTCTAAACCCAATGGTTTAATTGGAAATTTCTACCAAATATTAAAAGAGAATTAATAACAATTCCACACATTCTCCCCCCCAAAAAAAGAAAGAGGGAACACTTCCCAATCCATTTTATGGAATTAAGTATTACCCGGATATGAAAAGCAAATAAAAATAGTACAAAAATGCCATAGACTCAAATTCCTTATGAAAATAGATGCAAAATTCTTAAGTTATTAGACTACAACACAATGTTAAATATATAACCCAAATTACCCTATAATTGTTAAATAAATGAATTTGTAGCTAAAATCTCTTGAAACAGCAATCTTTAGACCTAGATGGTTTCATTGAAGAGTTTTACCAGATGTTAAAAGAAAACTTAGTGCCACTATTACACAATTTTTAACAGAAAAAAGTGGCAAAAAGTTTTCCCAAATAATTTTATGATTTCTACATAATTTTATATCAAATCCAGATGAAAACACTACAGAAAAAGAAAATTACAAATCAATCTTTCATGAATTATTTTTTAAATATCAACAAAACACTAGAAAATGAACTCCACAAATATATAAAAGAATAATACCCCATGACAAAATGAAGTTTCTCCTAGATTGTAAGGCTGGTTCACCAATCACTTGAGCCCAGGAGTTAGAAACCAACCTGAGCAACGTCGCGAGAACTCATCTCAAACAAAAACAAAATACAAAAAAAAAGGTAAAAAATTAAATTATCATATTTGGTGCAAAAAATTAAATGTTTGACAAATTCAACATTCACTGATTACAAAAACTCTCAGAACACTAGGAATAAAGGAGAGCTTCCTCAACTTGATAGAGTATCTACAAATCCCTATAGCTAACATTGTACTTAAGAATGAAAGTTTGGCTGCTTTCACTCTAAAACTGACAATAAGGCAAGGATGTCTGCTAAAACTACTGCTACAAATACCTGCCATTCTAGCTGGTGTAATAAGGCAAGAAAATGAAATAAAAGGCATAGAGATCAGAAAGGATAAAATATATTTGCCACCACTTACAGATAATGTGATTTGACAAATGGTGCTAGACAACTGGATATCTACATGAAAAAGAATGACATCAGCCTCTTTTTTCACTGTTTACAAAAATGGGCAAAGAACCCAAATACATATTTTTCCAAAGAAGACATATGAATTATAAATAAGTGCTCAACATCACTAATAATCAGGGAAATGCAAGTCAAAAATCATAATGACATATCACCTCACACATATCAGGATGACTATTATAAAAAAAGACAAGCAGTCTGGGGTGTAGCTCAGTGGTAGAGCGCTTGCCTGGCATGAGTGAGGCACTGGGTTCGATCCTCAGTACCACATATAAATAGTAAATGAACAAAATAAAGATCCATCAACAACTAAAAAAATATTAAAACAAAGACAAGCAATAAGAAGTGCTGGAGAGGGCTGGGATTGTGGCTCAGTGGTAGAGTGCTTGCCTCACATGCGTGAGGCACTGGGTTCTATCCTCAGCACCACATAAAATAAATAAAAATAAAGATATTGTGTCCATCTACAACTAAAAAAAAAACATTAAAAAAAAGAAGTGCTGGAGAGACTGAAAGAAAAGGGAATCCCTGTACACCCTTGGTGAGAATGCTAACTGATGCAAGCATTATGGAAAACAGCTTGGAGATTCCTCAAAATAATTAAAAATAGAACTACTGTACAAACCAGCGATCCCACTTCTGGCTATATAACCAAAGGATGAGATCAATATGTGAAAGAGACACCTGCATTTCAATGTTCACTGCAGCACTGTCAATATATTTCCTGAGTGTCCTTCAATAAATGAATGGATAAAGAAAATGTGATGTGTCTTTGAAATACCAGACACACACACAAATACACACACACACACAGAAATATTCAGCCATAAAAAAGGAGATCATGTTATTTGTGACATTTTAGCATAATGTCCTCATGTTCATCCAAGTGTAGGAAGCCAGGCACAGGAGACACATATTCTATGATTCCAGTTAATGTGGAAGTTTTAATAAGTCAAATTTGCAGAAGCAAGGAGTGTTACAGTTGCCAGAAGCTGGTAGGGGGATGAGAAGATGCTGTTCAGAGTATACAAACTTTCAATTATAAAATAAATAAATTCTAGGGATGTAATATAAAGCATGATGACTACAGTAAACAACATTATTGTTTTCTTAAAAATTACTAAGAGAGCAGATTTTAAGTGTTCTCACCTCACGCATACATACACACAAAAATGGTGACTATGGGTGCTGATGCATGTGTTAATTAATTTGATTGTGGTGATCATTATGTAATGTGTACTTATGTCAAACAATCACATTACACACCTCGATTTTATACAAATTTTATTTGCTAATCAAGTATTTTAAAATAAAAATACTTTAGAATGGAATATTGATCTCAAATGTAAGAAATAAAACTACTGAACTTCCAGAAGAAACATAGGAATAAATCTTTCTTAGATATGAAAAAACAAAAACAGAAGTGATGAAAGAAAAGAACTAAATTAATTAGGCTTCTTCAAAATTAAAACTTTTGTGTTGCAAATAATTCCATTAAGAAAAGTAGAAAAATGAGTCACAGAATGGGAAAATATTAGCAATTCATATATCTTATGAATCTAGTACTACATATACATAAAGAACCCTTACAATTCAACAGTTTAAAAACAAATGACTCAATTTAAACATGGGTAAAATCTCTAAATAAACATTTCTACAAATATATACAAATGGCCCACAAACATTAAAACACACTTAACATCACTAGTCAACAGAAACACGAAAATTAAAACTACAATGAAATGCCACTTCATACTCACTAGAATGACTATAATGAAAAAGATAGAAAATTACAAATGTTGACAAGAATGCAGAAAAATTGGAATCTTTACATATTAATAGTGAGATTGTAACTACTTTGGAACACAGATTGGTAGTTACTCAAAATGTTAAACAGTATACAACCCAGAAATCCCACATGTAGGAATATAGCCAAGCAAAATGAAAGCATATGTTCCCATAAAACTTTTACATGCCAGGCATGGTGGCCCACAACTGTAATCCCAGCAGCTCAGGAAGCTGAAGCAGGAGGATGTCAAGTTCAAAGCCAGCTTCAGCAAAAGTGAGGCGCTAAGCAACTCAGTGAGACCTTGTCTCCAAATAAAATACAAAATAGGCACTCAATGGTTGAGTGCCCCTAAGTTCAATCCCCGATACCAAAAAAAAAAAAAAAAAAAAAAAACCAAAAAACCAACCTATTTACATGAATGTATTACTAGTAATAATAGCCTCAAAATGATAATTCAAACGACTATCAGTTGATGAACAAAAGTGATCTTTCCATACAATGGAATATTTTTTTGGCAATGAAAAGAATGAAGAACTAATACATGCTACAACATGGGTAAATCTTAAAAATTATTATGTCAAGGGAAAGAAGTCAGTCACAAAAGTTACCTATTATTTTTTTGTTGTTTTTGTTTTTTTTAGAGTACTGGAGATTGAACTCAGGGGCACTCGACCACTGAGCCACATCCCCAGCCCTATTTTGTGTTTTATGTAGAGACAGGGTCTCACTGAGTTGCTTAGCGCCTCGCCATTGCTGAGGCTGGCTTTGAACTTGGGATTCTCCTGTCTCAGCCTCCCTAAGTGCTGGGATTACAAGCGTGAGCCACCACACCTGGCTAGCGCAGTGGTAGTGCTTGCCTAGCATGAGTGAGGCACTGGGTTTGATCCTCAGCACCACGTATAAATAATAAATAAAAATAAAGATCTATCAATATCTAAAAAAATATTTTAAAAAAGTTACCTATTATAAAATCTCATTTATAGAAAATATCCAGAATAGGCAAATGCAAAGAGACGGAAAGCAGATTAATGTTTGTCAGGCGCAGAGGGGTCAGAGAGTATGAGGAATGGTTGCTAATGGGTAATTCTTTGGGGAGTAACCAAAATATTCTGAAATTACATATTTATGATGGTTGCACAACTCTGTAAATATGTTTAAAAACATTGAACACTTAAAATGGCTGAATTTTATCCATAAAGTAGTGTTTTAAAAACAACATCATATACAATTGCTCCAAAGAAAATGCAATACTTAAGATACTAAATCTAAGAAAATGTATATAGGATCCATATTCAGAAAATTTCAAAATGCTTCTGTAAGAAATGACCCAAATAAAATGAAGAGATCACATTTATCGATTAGAAGACTCAACATAGTAAAGATGACAATTCTCAAATTGACCTATAGTTTTAATGTAATTCCTATAAAAATCTCAGGAGGGCTTTTTATAAACATAGTCATGCTTATTCTAATATTTATATAGAAGGGTATAGGTCCTAGAATAGAGTAGGAGGAATCCTTCTACTTGTTATTAATATTTATTATATGGGTACATTAATAGGGACTGTGTGGTATTGGCAGATAAAGATAAATAGATCAATAGAAAAGAATAAAGATCCCAGAAAAAGATCCATACAAACATACTACATTTTGACAGAGGTGAAAAAGCAATTCAGTGGAGATAGAGCTTTTTCAACAAATATTGCTAGAGCCATTGAGCATCCAAGGCAAAAAAAGAAAGAAGACAAACAAACAAAGAGAACCTCAACCTAAGTTTCACAATTTATACAAAAAGTCATGAACAGACATTTCACTGAAGATATCCAGATGGTAAATGAGTTCCATAAAAGATATTCAATATCATTAGGCATTAGAGAAATGCAGATTAAAATGACAGTGGGATATCACTACATACCTATGAGAATGGACCTGTCATATATTTTACTATACTGCTATCAGAATTAGGTTGGGTGAAAAAAAGCCAATCAAGAGATCCCATGCTGTATGATTTCATTTATATAACATTCTTTTATAAAATATTTTTGAAATTACAAAATTATAACTATGCAGAACAGCTTAGTAGTTGCCATGGGCTTGGGATTTGATGTGGGGCAGAGCAGGAGGCAATTGTGTTTGAATATAAAAGAGCAAGATGGAGTATTGAGGCTCCTTGTAACGATGGAAATGTTCTTTATTTTGACTATGGCCACATGACGCTATGCATTTGATAAAAGTATTTTGAATTTAATACCCATCCCCACACAAATTAGTGCATGTAAAACTGGTGAAATCTGAACAAGGAAGGTAGACTGTATCAATGTCAGTGTCTTGGTTGTGATATTGTACTCTGGTTATGCAACGACATCATTGTTAGAGGAAACTGGGTGAATGGTATATAGGATTCCTCCTGTATTATTTCCTAAAATTGCATATGAATCTATAATAATATAAAATATTTTTTAAAAAATCATATGATAAAGCCTAATGAAAGCAGATGAACAAAAAGACAAAACATGGTCTGTCTACTCTTGTTATTCTGTTATTTTATTGCCAAATAAAATAACAGAATAACAAGAGTAGACAAGTGAACCACTGAAATAGCATATACATCCAGAAATAGACTGAGGTATGCATGGAAATTGAATGTACAATAAAGGTGACCTTTCAAATGACTAGGACAAAAGTGGACTTTTTCTATCATTGATTTGTGATAACTGGACAGCTCTTTGAAAAAAGGTAAGAGTCATACTATACATATTCACAAGAATAAACTCAAAATGGATTAGGAATCTCAATGTTAAACCCATACAAACACTGGAAGAAAATTTGGTGAATTCCTCTATAACTTTGCTTAGGAAAGTTTGTGACTCAGAGTCCAAATGAAATCAAAAAAAGGACTGATATCTGACTCCCAAAAATGCTTTCTCATGACAAACATAAATATCAAAAACCAAGAAATCAAGTAAGAGAAATTATTTGCAAAATATATCATAGATAGAAAATATCTCTGCCACATAAAACTCCTAAAATTGAGGATAAAAGACCAAAAACCTAATAGAAAAGGAGAGAACAGACTTGAACAGATAATTCACGCACGTGCATGCGTGCATACACACACACAAACGTGAACACTCTCAAAAAGGCACTTAAGCATATGAAAAGATGTTTCAAGTCATCCGTAATTAGAAAAATGCTAATTAAAGTATACTGAGATATCATTCTCACCTATCTGATTTGCAAAAATTAAAAAGCATAGCAAACACTTTGTTGGTGAGGCTTTGGGGAAAAAGACACTCCCATACATTGCTGATGGGAATGCAAATTGGTGCAAGCTTTCTGGCAATACATAATAAAACTATATTTGTGTTTACTTTTTAAAAAACCTTTTTTTAGTTGTAGATGGACACAATATCTTTATTTTATTTATTTTTATGTAGTACTGAGGATCAAACCCATTGCCTCACGCATGCAAGGCAGGCGCTCTACCACTAACCCACAATCCCAGCTTCTTGTGTTTACTTTTTGATACACCAATTATACATGTAGGAATCTACCCTAATGTTACCACTTCAACAACATGAAAATGCATATTACCAGGTTGTTGATTGAAGCATTGTGATTACAAAATATTGGAAACAAACTAAAATGCCTATATTTAGGAGGGTTTTTGACAAATCTACAGCACAACCACAAGATGCAGTAATATGCAGCTGTAATGAAAAAGTGAGGAAGAGGCCCTTTATGTAACAAAAATGGCTACAGCAAAATACTCAGATACGTATTTATTTGTTCAAAAAGAAACGTAAAAACTAATGTTTCCTATGTTCATGTATGAATACACAACCAATATAACTCCACATCATGTACAACTACAAGAATGGGAAGTTATACTCCATGTATTTATGTCAAAATACACTCTACTGTCATGTATAAATAAAAAGAACAAATAAAAAATACCCCAAAACCCAAATTAATGAGGCTAGTTACTTACAGATGAGTGGAATGAGGTTGAAAGATAGAAGTAATGAGACATGTCACCTTTCTGAGAATTCTTTCCCGTACAGATCTCATTTTTTGAGCTATGTTATTATTTCACATGCTCAAAAAAGGGAATCAAATTAACAAAAATGGAGGAATCAAAAAATCTAAACAGAAACAAGTGAACTAAACTATGTTCAAATAATCTCACTGGGGATTAAGGGATGGATTAGTAGCTCAGGTAATGTTTTAATAATGATGGACAATAAACTCATAGACTAAAGACAAAAAGAATTCTAAACAAATACTGTGCTCAAGTTCATAGGCCTCTTCATAGAGTCATGGGCTAGTGGTTCTGAAACCACTTTCTGTGTATTCTAGGAATAAGTGACTAAATGTATTATGAATACTAGCAGAGAGATTTCTCACTGTCTAAAATAGGAATTATACATATGGAAAAGGAAAAAGCAGAATCAATGTTAGTGTTGGATCAGATTTAGAGGAACCAGCGTGAACTCATGGTTTATAGATAGGTAGGTAGATAGACAAATAGATATTCCCCAGATACTAAAACTAATAAAAGAAAAAGATACAGATAGAGTTCGTTATTTTCCTAGTTTTGTGCACTGAGAGGATTTAGTAGCAAATTCACATCTATAAAAATTATCATATACCTAAGTATCCAGATCATGGTTTCTAAATGCCATTCTCCACTAAATGAATAATGAAAATAAAAAAATGGGAAAATGGTTGAATTTACAGCCAAGACAGGGAAAATACAAGATGGGCTGGAAGCAATTTGTGCCAGAAATTAAGGCCAGGCTCAGAGATTAGACAAAAAGATGTAGGAGCTGGTTTAAAGGAGCTCCCACTGGCCAAAACTAGGCCAGGAGGCTGAGGTAGAAGGACTACAAATGAGAGGCCAGCCTCAGCAATTTAGTGAGATTCTCAGCAACTCAGCAAGAACCTTTGTCAAAATTTAAAAAAAAAAGCACCCCTGGGTTCAATCTCCAGTACCAAAAAATTAAAATAGAGCAAAATAAAATAAAACAATGATACTAAAGGACTATGACCCACTGAATAAAAGCCAAAACTCTACTTAATAAAAACAAATGTATAAGTAAATATATTTACTTATGATATGATAAGGGAAAGCCCTTTTTTATAGTAGAAAGCAAAGTGATATAGAAAGGATGTTGGGATCAGAAATTCATTATCTGGCAACCAGCATAATAAACTTGCCTCAGGATCAACAAAGGGCTGCTAAACTAGTGACTTAAAGTTTGAGGAGTAACAAGATATTAACGTAGCTTCAAAATATGTTCCTTCCCCTAAGATATTCCTTAATTGCAAGGGGAAAAAATGGTATTTTCAGAGTGGAGACACCTGGCACGTACCACCTTAACCATGTGATCAAAGTGCCTGTCACCAATAATGAGATGTAGTGACCTCATGTGCCTCCTGATATGGTACACCAGGAGGACACAATGTCATGTCTGTCCTGATCCTGCCAAAAGTATAGACCCTGAATCTAATCATGAAGAAACAGCAGACAACAAACGCAAATTGAGGGACATTTTGCAAAATAGCAGTCCTATACTCTTCAAACATAACCATGTTACAAAACACAAAACAGACTTGAGAAAATGTCCTAGATTAAAGAATAGAAAGACATGAGAAGTGAATTCAATGCATGATTCTGCATTTTCTTTTGTTATAAAAAGCATTATTAGGCCGGGGTTGTGGCTCAGTGGCAGAGCACTTGCCTCGCACACGTGAGGCACTACATTCGATTCTCAGCACCACATAAAAGATAAACAAAATAAAGATATTGTATCCATGTATAACTAAAAATTATTTT
>PVHX01032716.1:0-13679 GCA_004024805.1 Geosciurus inauris
CAGACCCAAGCTGCCCTTGGACGGGGCTGCCTCACACTGGTGTCTCTGGAGCGACTTTTACCCTGAATTTGGCCTCCCCAATGGTTAGAGGTAGCAGACCCTGGTCTCCCTTTGGCTGGACAACCGTGGAGGTTCCTGAGGGCAGGTCAGGGTCCTTTGGGGCTCCTGCCGGTCCACAAGAATTCTGGAGCTGAACTGGGGTGGGCCCAGGCTGCCCTTGTGCGGGGCTGTCTCCGCTGATGTCTCTGGAGCGACTCTTACCTTGAATTTGGGCTCTCTAGCCGCTAGTGGCTGGGGCTGTGTGTCCACTGGAGCAACTGCTAGGGGTCCTGCATGGTTGGGTGGGCGCAGGAGCCAGGAACCCCATGTAGAAGTAGTCTCAGCCTGGGGCGAGCCCTGGGCTGGAGCCCAGAGCCGCTGGGTGGTGAGCTCCGCCACTGACCCCGCTGAGCTCCACCATGGCTTGCTGCTGAAGTCATGCTGATTGTGGCTTTGGCTGCTGCCTGGTGGCTCTGTTTACTCACGCAAGTGAAATTCCTATGGGGGTAGCTGTACGATGACGGTATTTCCAAAACTTCAATGTCTGGCTCTGGAGAGACTGACTGTGGTGTCCAACTAGGCCGCCATCTTGGAACCGCCCCATTTAACATTTTTTGTAGTTCAAGTCTTCTGTCCATAAATTACTTCAGTTTTTGTTTCTCTAAAATTTTTTTTTTTATTTTATCTTCCTGTTTGATGAATAATTTTGCCACAGATAGAATTCTGGACTGAGAATATTTTCATCTTTAGCATTTTGACTAAGATGCTTTATTATCTGCCAGGTCACAAAAAATCTGATGAGAAATCTGCCCTTCCTAGGCTGGAACTTCAATTACGTGTATATATGACTATCTGATAATGTATCACAGGTTTGAGAAGCTTTATTTTGTGTTCAAAAAATATGTAGAATTTATTCATGTGGTTGCATGTAACTGCAGTTCATTTGTTTCCCCTGATGTATAATAGTCTATTATATGTAATTACCACAATTCATCCATTCTCCCATAAACAGTCATTTAGGTTGTTTCTGATTGTTTATTTTTATGAACAGCATTGCTTTGAATAATCTTATTCATATCTTTGGTGCACCTTTGTGGGTTTCTCTAGCTTTTATACCTAGGAAATATTTCTGGGTTGTAGGTTATACATTCTAGTATAAAAAATTACAAAATAAAAAAAGCTTTATACAATAATATCTGTCTTTATTTTTAATTTATGCTCCACACCTTCTGAAAAATAAGAAAATAGTTGCACACATCACTGTTGTTTACCTGCTTTCCTTTAGACCATCACCTATGTTTGGTCTTCCTTTTTTTTTTTTTTTTTAATAATCTCATGTCCTAATTATTGCTTTAAGTCACCCTGTGTGGGTCCGCTTGATGAGTTGGGGTCCTGAGAGAAGAAGAAAAGGGGTCTTCGGGGAAGATGAAATGGGGTCTTACAAGATGGGGTGACGTCCCGGAGTCACTCCACTCAGACCCCCAGGGTGTAGGTAAAAACTGTTCTGCCTGAGAGAGAAGCAGGAACACCATTTATTACAGAAAGTACAGAAACTTATATACACTCCTGGACCAATCAGGCCCAAAGTTACAAACAATGAGGTGCTCTCTGTCAAGTGCACAGTCCATTAGCATAGAATGGGGAAAGATGGAAGGGAGGGGTTGAAGGTATGGAGAGTGCTCCTACACCTAATCTTTCTGTTTGCTTGTTTGTTTTTCAACCTGAACCTTAACTTCCTTTATGGCTTATGATCCAGCTCTTGCTTTCTGGTCTTGATGTCATACTTCATTTGCTTGAGCTCTCAGTGTTTTGTTTTGTTTTGTTTCATGAGTACTGAGGATTGAACTCAGAGGCACTCGACCACTGAGCCACATCCCCAGCCCTATTTTTGTGTTTTATGTAGAGACAGGATCTCACTGAATTGCTTAGCACCTCACTGTTGCTGAGGCTGGCTTTGAACTCTTGATTCTCCTGTTTCATCCTCCCAAAGTGCTGGGATTACAGGCGTGCATCACTGCGTCCAGGGAATCTCAGTGTTTCCTAAAGTATTTTGGCATAGTTTGTTACTGTAGCTTGCATTGCTTTCATATGTAGAATAAGATGCTCCTTATTGTATTCATTCCTTCGACCCCTAAGCTCCAGTGCATCCTGACTGGTAATTATTCCTTAGCTGATTATCCAGGTGTGTTAGTTTCTGACTATTATGGCCTATCAATCATTACCCTTTAGATAGATTTAACTTAATTCAAGGGACTGGTTTTACTGACTTCAAAAGGCATAAATGAAGGTTTTCCTTCTGCTTTAGTCTCCTTGCAATGAATCTATGAGCCAGAATTACAGTGCTCACAGGAAGGCATTAATACTGGAGTTGCAATATGCATAAGGACAAATTCAGTGAGATATCCAATGTTTATGTTCCTAATGTCAATGGTCTGAGAATATATTTTGTGATAACAGAAATATAGAAAAAGAACAAGATAAAAGTTATGAAAGGAACTAAATAAAGGAACCCTTATTTTTGTACATGCTACCAGTTTCCTTTTCCCTAGGGTAGTATTGATTCAAAGCAGCTATGAAATGCATAGAATTCTTTTCCCTTGATAGCGTTAGTCATAAAATTAGGACAAAAAACATGGTCTGTGCTCTCAAGGAGATTAGAACCTAACAAAGATGAGCACACCAATGAATACCAATGACTGAAACAATAAACACATGGTGGAAACACTTACAAATAAGTTTAGATACTCAGAAGGATGTATCCAAGTGTTAAGTAGCTGGATCAGAATAGGTTAGGTAAGAGGGAAAGCTCAAAAAATGATCTAAGTCATCAAAATAGAATGCAGTAAAAATAAATATATTTTCTCATCTAGAGATATTTTTTCATAATCTGCATCTTTTCATGCAGCCAATTGGTCATAGTATTGAACTGGATGTTGCCCATACCTTATTGAGATCTCTCTTAACAGGCCAGTGCATCTAGTTTCTAGCCATTATGAGTGTTCCTGCCAAGATTCACAGCTTTTCCTTCCTCTGAGGAACTGTTTAAACACAGTGGTCTTAAACTGTGGCTCCCAAACAAGGAGCATGAATATCACCTGAAAACTTGCTAGAAAAGCAAATCCTCAGTCCTTATCATGGAACTACTGAATCAGCCACTCCAAGGTTGGGCTTAGACATCTGTTTTATCAAGTCTCCATATGATTCTGATTTATAACTAAGGTTGAGAGCCATAGTCCAAGCCAATGAGAACCAATTTACTGGGGAGTTTGGGCCCCTTCCCTACTCTAATTCCAAAGTAGAAGACTGGTCAATATGGGATTCAAAAGGCCAATGTTCTTGCCTATGGAAAGCAGAGGAAGTGATAACTCTGGAGAGATTCATACCCTAGAGAAGGAGTCAGCAAAATATGGCCCTTGAGACAAACATGGTCCACTGCTTATCTCTGTAAAGTTTTATTAGAACAAAACCAGGTTCTTTTATTCTATTGTCTGTGCCTACTTTCATGCTACAATGGCAGGGTTGAGTAGGTGCAAGACAAACTATCCTACCCTTTACAGAAAAAGATTGCTGACTCTTGTTCTGGAGCCTTACCTATCTAGAAAGCACCAGACCACGGTGCTTGACACTATAGCCTTACTTGGTTTTCTTTCTTCTCTATTCTGCTTCCTTTTCTTCTTCACAGACTGCTTCCTTAATCTCTGCTTCTGGCAGAGAATCTGACAAGTATACTCATATACTTATTTATTTTATTACATTTTTTGCTACTTTTTTCTGTTTGCAATGCTTTCAAGGAGCTGTGAAACTTCCTAGACTAATGCTCAATAGGTAGATTCCTCTTCATTGATCTTTTGAAGCAAAACTCTTAAAAAAGGAAAGGCATTTCTCACCTCTGCGACTCCAGCTTTTCTTTCTGCTACTTCTCTGGTAGTGTGTCAGTGATTGCCTGGACCAGTCTTTGTTAATTTGGTTCCCAGGGTCATATTGTATTATTATTTCATTCATATTTAATTTATAGAGCACCTGAAACCTACATGTCATTTCTGACCATAAGGTTTAGTCAATGTCTGATTATTCAATAACACAAACAAAACCCTGCACTGACCAACCACTGGTAATGATAAAGTATGTTAGGTGAGCGTATTATTATAATTTGTTAAATTAAACATAATATAGAGAAGACATTTTGTCTACAGTTTGCTAAACATCCTACTAAAGTAATTAAGCTGTATTTAAATAGTAGTCTACTTCTCTAGTTGTGTTTTTCATTATGAAGCAGCATCCAATTCTTTTCACTATAGTGAAGTTTTCACTGTGTGATATGTGCTGTTGAGGCTTAGAAGAATATTTGTGCTTTCTTATACAGTATGTATTAAAATATTACTTTATAGACAAGCTAAAGGAAACAGGACTAACACAAAATGAAAAATATAATTAGCATCAAGAGTGGCAATAGCAAAAGTCATTTTGTGGAAGGATAGTGTTGGAAAGAGAAGAGAGAATGAAACTTACTAATGAAATAAGATCAAGTATGATAAAGCTGCACTTTAATAATGGTGGGGATTTGGTCTGGGATGAAGTATGGAGGCTGGTTTAGTCTGTTCAGAGACTATTGATCATTTCTTAAAGTATGTGGTTTTTTCTCAGGACAAGAAGGAAATCATTCCTCCATCCCTTCTTTTTGATATACTCACAAGTAGAAAAATCTGTTTTCAGGTCAGAGGATCATTGTGGGATTTTCAAATGATGGCTTCAGATGGCTTACAGGCAGGAGTCATAGATGTGGTATAAGTATGTTTACTCGGACAGGAATTTTATGAGATGAAGTTTAATCAGAATGCCATTTGTTGGTGAACTTCAATGAAGTATTTTTCATCTGAGGGACTTTTACAAAATGCTGTCTGGGTTTCTTTTTGATTGAAAATCATTACTGAGTACCAGTAGAATGGTATTGGAACACTCAATTACATGCTCATGTACAAACATTAGATTTAAAAATAACAATTCAATTCTTAACAATCATCTATAAAACAGATAATTTGTTAAAAAAAACACTTCACATTTGTATATCATTTAAACATTCTTTTACTGTTTTTATTTCCCTAATTTTATTTTACTCTCACAAAAATATGGCAAATAATAATACAAAGGGTAATAGATATTTAATTAATTAATCAATTAACATAAAAATGAACCTAATTCTGATAAAATAATACTATTATCATAATTAATATTTAATGTGTATATTGTGGAGCATAAATAGGAACATGTGCTTTGGAGAAAACCACAAAGAATTGGGTTCAAATATCAGTCCTGACTCTTAGTAGCATTATAACATGCTTATGTTAAATCAATGCTCATAAGTCCAATGTATTTCTATATATCAGTGGTGAATCCTCTGAAAGAGAAATTAGGAGAACTACCCCATTCACAATAGCTTCAAAAAACGTATACTTGGGAATCGATCTAACAAGAGAAGTGAAAGACCTCTACAAGGAGAACTACAGAACACTAAAGAAAGACATTGAAGAAGACCTTAGAAGATGGAAATATCTCCTATGCTTTTGGATATGCAGAATCAATATTGTCAAAATGGCCATACAACCCAAAGTGCTATATAGATTCAATGTGATTCCAATTGAAATCCCAACATTATTCCTTATGGAAATAGGAAAACAATTATGAAATGTATTTGGAAAAAGAAGAGACCCAGAATAGCCAAAGCAAACCTTAGCAAGAAGAGTGAAGCAGGTGGCATCACAATACCAGACTTTAAATTAGATCACAAAGCTATAGTAAGAAAAATAGTATGTTATTGGCACCAAAATAGACATGTAGACCAATGGTACAGAATAGAAGATACAGAGACAAACTTGCATAAATACAGTTATCTCATACTAGACAAAGATGCCAAAAACACACATTGGAGAAAATATAGCCTTTTCAACAAATGGTGCTGGAAAAACTGAAAATCCATATGCAGGAAAATGAAACTAAATCCCTTTCTCTCACCATGCACAAAACTCAACTCAAAGTGGATCTAGGACCTAAGAATGAGACCAGAGACCTAATGCTTAATAGAAGAAAAAGTAGGCCCAAATCTTCATCATGTTGGATTAGGCCCCAAATTCCTTAACAAGATTCCTAAAGTGCAAGAAGTAAAATAAAGAATCAAAAAATTGGATGGATTCAAACTAAAAAGCTTCTTCTCAGCAAAAGAAACAATCAATGAGGTGAAGAGAGAGCCTAGATTTTGGGAGCAAATTTTTGCCACACTCACATCAGATAGAGCACTAATCTCCAGAATATATAAAGAACTCACAAAACTTAACTCCAAAAAACCAAACAACTCAATCAATGAATCGGCTGATGAGCTGAACGGACACTTCTCAGAAGAAGAAATACAACTGGTAACAAATATATGAAAAAATGTTCAATAGTTCTAGTAACTAGAGAAATTAGTATTATCTCTAGTAAGACTACTGTAAAATTTTATCTCACTCCAGTCAGAATGGCAGTTACCAAGAACACAAATAACAATAAGTGTTGGTGAGGATGTGGGGAAAAAGGCACACTCATACATCACTGATTGGACTGCAAATTGGTGCAAAATGGTGCTGGAAAGCAGCATGGAGATTCCTTAGAAAACTTGGAATGGAACCACCATTTGACCCAGCTATATCATTCTTCAGTCTATACCCTAAAGACTTAAAAACAGCACACTACAATAACACAGCCACTTCAATGTTTATAGTGGCACAATTCACAATTGGTAAACTGTGGAAGCAACCTAGATGCCCCTCAACAGATGAATGGATAAAGAAACAGTGGTATATATACACAATGGAATATTAGTCAGCATTAAAAGAAAATAAAATTATGGCATTTTCAGGTAAATGGATGAAGTTGGAGAATATCATGCTAAGCAAAATAAGACAATTCCAATAAACCAAAGGCCGAATGTTCTCTCTGATAAGTGGATGCTGATCCATAATGGGGATGGCGCACAGGAAGAATGGAGGAACTTTTGACAAAGGGGAGGGGAAGGAGGGGAGTTGGTATGGGGGAAGGGACAAACCTTTTCTTGGAATTAATTTAAATAAAGTGATTTTCTGTGATCCCTGTTAAAACTGGTATTAGCAATCAGTGGACACTGCCCAGCAACACCTCTACAGAAAGAACAGAATACCGAGGAGACAGTTTTCAGTAAAGGTTCAGGGCAAAACCTTATGTCATCAATCATTGAGGACATTTCAAGGGAGAACTTAATTTCATACAAATATGTTGCCTAGGTATATGTGTGACTGCACATATAGTGCAATGCTACATCGTGTACAACCAGAGAAATGAAAAGTTATGCTACATTTGTGTACAGTGAATCAAAATGCATTCTTCTGTCATGTATTCCTAATTAGAATAAATAAATTAATTTAAGAAATAATATGATTATGTTATTTCATGTATCTGAAACATACCTTTAAACTAGGACATGATGTTAATAAGAAACACCTAAGGTTATATATGTAAACTACTTGGCACACAGTAAATGTTCAGGGAATTTTTGTTCCTTTTCTGCTTACCCTCAGGTTTATGTCTCCAAAATTAGAACAAAGATTTCTGCTTCCATATTGACAATGTAAAGATATGTATTTGATGATTGGAACAGAAGAAACTACCTAAGAAAATAGCACCAAGAGTATAGCTCTGTAGCCTAAGGTGAACAGATTTCTAAGATATGTATGAATTTAGCTCTGAATTTCCTGAAACCTAAGGCAAAAAAGAAAGCTCTTAAGTTACCGAATGTTCACTGTGACAAAAGAATGTATACACATTTATGAATAGAAACAAACCTTTTCTTGGAATTAATTTAAATAAAGCGATTTTCTGTGGTCCCTATTAAAACTGATATTAGCAATCATAGTGGACACTGCCCAGCAACACCTCTACAGAAAGAACAGATTGCCGAGGGGACAGTTTTCAGTTAAGGAACAGGGCAAAACCTTATGTCATCAATCATTGAGGATATTTCAATCCTCAATGAGAACTTAGATAATTTCATCCAAATATGTTGCTTCCTGATGATCTAACTTAAAATGTTTAGAATCTAGAAGGAAGACTATTTAACCTGCCCATTAGATGGTCTATTTTCAAATATTAGATGTCTTAAGTTAGCCCTTGGCAGGTGCTGGCTCACAACCACTCACAATTGAACTCTTACAATTTGCCCACGGTACAGCTGTAGGCTAATGTGAAAGCCATACACTTTAGACACCAGACATGAGACAGGCAGAGTTATCATTATATTATGAAAGCTAAGAGCTTTACTCATATTCTTGCCAAGTCAGAGGGTCAAACTATTTTAGTAAAGCCTTTGTGAACACTATTATCTATAGTTAGGCTGCTGTGTCCCTCATAAAAGAGATCTAACTTTTCTCAAGCACTTGCGAAAAATTCTAGGTCATACTCTGCAAGGTCGGCACCTTATAATCCACAAGGGGCAAATATCATCTTCCTGCTCTGAGATAAGGTGTCTTTCTTCAGTTTGCATTTAGGAGAATAGGCATTACTAGAACTGTTATTCTCTGCCTGGGTAGAGAGGTTTACAATAAGTAGTATATACATTGCTTGAGCTGGTAAAATAACCTAATCACAATTCAACTTTAGCATGTTGCTTCTGCCTTTCCTTCTGCTTAATCTATTTCAGATTAAATTATAAGTAATCTCATTTCATGTCATGAAAACCTGTGTGTTTCCACAGATGAGATTTTCATATTTAGCTCATTGCCTGGATGTCAATGTACGTTTCCAAGAACTTTGTCCTGCTCATGTAGAGTGGACTTGATTGAAAAAAAGAAAGTGTATTTCACATTATTTATGTTACTCTTCTAAATATTTCCTTATTATTTATTATTCTTTGTTTTATAAGGCTATTTTTCCAACATTTGGGGAACAGAGTGTGTTCTGGAAGTTTAAAGTGAGCCACCCTATCCACATATTTGACCCAAATGAAGTGCTTGTGGCACTTGTTTGAGAGATTAAATGATGTTAGTACAATTATCTGCTTGCTTACTTTTATGATTCTTTTACTGAAGATGTTGCAGCTTTCATATGCTGTACCTCTGATATGCACAACAAAGAGAGATTATGGTAATAACTTGTGAGTTTAATTTTAAAACCAGTGTTGCTCCTGGACTCTTACTTAGCATAATATTTCTTTATAATTATTCGTCCTCTGTAAGAGAACACTTCCCAGATGTGAGAAATACATAGTTTTCTTCTGAGTCTCATTAGAGAATTAAAATTTGGAGGTTAGAGCTTCCATCTTTGTTTTATTTTTATTACAAAGAAGCCTAATTCTGAAATATTCAAAATGAAAAATGGAACTTGCCCTCACCCAGGACATTTCCTCTGTGAGTAAACTATGTAAAAACTTTGCTATGTATCTCTTTTTAGAAATTTTGACAAATATTTAATCTCATGAATTTAAGGCTCTACCACAAAAGAAATATATCCATAAACATACTGAATCAATAGATTACAAATAAGTTTTGTGCTAGAAACAATGACAATTGTTTAGTGAGGTATTTTTAAATGTACATCTAATTCAATAAACACTCAAAAATAATACTAAAATTTTCCTATAAAAATAATAACAATCCAATCCCAAACCAATCAGAGTTATTGATCAAAGTTAATGATTGTTCCTAGTTTATTCAATCAAGTGCAAGTAGAAGCAGATTTCCAGGGGTGAAACAAAGACTTTTGTATCTCAGCAGTTTAGAGATTTAGAGGATTGTAGTCCCTCTGAAGAATAACTTCATAAATGGGTTTACAAGAATGAATCATTTGCCTGTTTTTATTTACTCTGAAACCTCTTCAACTGGGACTGGTGCTCATTTTGCAAGACTGCATCACACATCTATGCCAATGATACCTCTGCCAAGTACATTTATTTATCTCAAGAAAATATCTCCAGACTATATTACAAAATGAATGCATGGGGTATACAGTGGAAGTCTGAGGTAACCAATGGTAAATGAAAGGTAGGGGCACTAAACTCATCTCTTTTTCTTTCAATATTAAATATAGAGGTTTCTTTGACTGAGAAGCTCTCCATAATGCCAGGGCCTGAGCTACAACCCCACCCCACTTTCATGATTCTTAAGAGGGGAACTAGCTTTCTGAGATATGCACCAAATTAAATCAGGGCATAATAATAATTCTCACACAAGCACATCTTGGAATTTGAGGGACTGCCACTCATTTCAGTGACCTGAGATTCTATCACAAGAATTAAATGCCTCTTAAAAGGCAATCTTATTTAGGCAGTGGTGACACCTTGCTTATTTTGCTTTGTGGTTGAAGTGTTAAAATGTATTTGCTGATCACTGTTAGGTCACTGATGGGCATTTCTGTACTTGACTCAAAAAGTAACTCTCTAGAGAGAGTTATAATCTTTCCATAACTGAATTGTAAATGTCTGGTGTCTTTTATTATTTCTTCACAAGAATATAACCTCCTTAAGTCAGTTCTATATCCTATTCATCGATGTATTTCAGCTCCTTATGCATTAATATAATGCAAGAGGTAATGTTCAAGTCATTATTGTTGTTAACTGGGGGAGATTATTTCAGGTAACATTTAAGTTATCAGTTATATCAGTGTTATGGTTTGGATGTGAATTGTCTTCCCAAAGCTCATGTGTGAGACAATGCAAGAAATTCTGGAGGAGAAATGATTAGGTTATAGCCTTAACCTAACCAGTGAATTAATCCCTGATGGGCTTAACTGAGTGGTGGCTGGAGGCAGGTGGGATGTGGCTGGAGGAAGTGGTTCAATGGCAGCATGGCTATAGGGTATATATTTTGTTTCTGAAGAGTGGAGTTTCTCTTTGCTTTCTGATCATCGCCTGAGCTGGTTCCCTCTGCCACACTCTTCCACAGTGATGTTCTGCTTCACATTGAGCCCAGAGGAATGGAGCCTCCTGTCTATGGATTGAGACCTCTGAAACCGTGAGCCCCTAAATAAACCTTTTCTCTTCTACAGTTGTTCTAGTTGGGTCCTTTCATAACAGCATTGAAAAACCTAACTAAAACAATCTGGAGAATCAAAAACCAAGAATATTTCCATAACTCAAGAGAGACAGACAATTACAGCAACAGTTTTATGGTATATGTATTGGAGAGATCTTATGTTCTTGTGCTGTACAGGTGTATCCAGTAGAAAATTAAGCACAACCATTTTCAGAGGTATAGAAACAGGTAATGAAGACCATCCTGAAATTGCTAATTTCTGGAATCAATTTTAAAAACTATAAGAAAGTGGAAAGAGAAAGATAGAATTACAGGAATAGGAGAAATAAGGAAAAGAATGAAAGAGCAGGTCAGAGAACTTTACCTCAGTCACACTTGCCTTATGATTTTTGGCCTAACATTTTTTTTCTTAAATGCAGTCAAAAATGATCAGGAGTGTCTCCATTCCTTCATTTGTTAGGTTTGGAGGATAAATAAAACACAGTTCATGATTTCATGGAGTTCGTGAACATAAAATAACAGACAACAATATGTGAGTCAGTGAGTCAGAACAAGGCTAGATAGAAGTAGGAACACATGTGGGATCTTGACATCTTGAGGGAAGAGCGATGCCTGTGAGGAGACAGCAATATTTGACTTCAGTCTTGAAATTTGAAGGTTTACCTAAGAAGAAATTTCTGAGTGCTGGTCATGGAAATTTTTAAAAAATCAAAAACAAAACAAGCAAACAAACAAAACCATCATGCTCCATGTAAAGGAGTAAAATGACTTTCATTTTTTGCAATGAAAAAAGCAAGAGGTAGAAATGAGAGGGCATTGGAAACGAGATGGAATGTCACTTTACTCCTGCATTAAGGAGCCCAAGCCTGAAGTTGAAGTATTGTGGAGTCATTGAAGGGCTTTTAACCAAGGAAACATGTGGGGTCCAGACAGGTTGTGGTGGTGACTCATTGGAGGGAAAATCCTAAAGTTGAGGAGTGTGGGAGTCTGTGGAAGAAAGGAGGTGAGGCCTTAGACCAGGAAAAGTTTTAGGATAGAAAACAATAGTATCTTTTGGAAAATATTTTGAAGATTGATTTGGAATTATTTTTACATATGTGTATATTTATTTTATATATATAGCATATAATCTATAATTTAATATAAATATAAAATTATGGAGATTAAATAAATGTATAATTTATATTTATACTAAAAATGTATATATTTATATAAAACATTTTATATTGAATATCATTAAATGTTATTTAATTTTACATTTTGTATATAATTTATGTTTAATAAATGATAAAACTAATTTATATTATATAGCATACATGTGAAAATACACTAGTATATATTTATATATATAAATGTAATAAATGTAAATACATGTCAATATAAATATATGTTATGTACATATATAATATATATTATGTATATGTGTGTATTTAGGCTGGCTTTGTTGATGGAGTGTCTTTCAGAAGGCAGTTACTCTGTATGCAAAAAATAGTGATCAATCTGCTCACAGGCACTTATCATGCCTTACCTCTGATATTTCTGTGGTTGAGAGTGAATGGCTGAGTTTAGTAACTTTGGGTCTGGTAATTATTAACTCCTTCTCTAGTACACAAAACCCCAAACTTTTAGAAACCAAGAGGTTGTCTGTGAAATTTGAGGATGTCCAATGTTTAAGTTTATGAGTACACTTTAGAAATGCATTCTTTGAAAACTGGAATTATAATAGGGTAACTATTCCAGAGTAACCAAATAACCTCCTTTTAATTTAATAGGCTACTCTACACTAAGAGTCTTCATAAGGAATCAATAATCTTAACAGGCATTTTAGCTGTATAAATAAAGAAATTTAGCATCCATATAATTCTATTTTCACACTGTTAACCAAGGAGTATGCAAATCAGCAGCATTCTGGTCTATGCTGACACTTCGTTAACACTTCATTAAGAAGACTCAGCTCTTGGTACTTGAGATTGTGCCAGAGACAGAATATTTCTTTTCTTTGAAACTACATATTTCTCAACAAAGTCCCATAGCATCTAGGAACATCCATCTATCTATCTACCTACCTACCTATCTACCTACCTATCTGCCTACCTACCTATTCTACCTACCTATCCAATTTGTTTGTGTGTGTTTGTGTGTGTGTGTGTGTATGTATATGTATCTATCTATAAACTGTAATTTTAAAATACATGTATGGCTTCTGCTAATATCTCTAAATCTGCAGAGGGCCAGAAGTTCTCAGAGCATCCCTCTAAGGATTAATTTCAGCTCCAAAGTGAACATGATTCTACTTGAGGATGCTTGTCCTGACAGATGACTTCTGTGGAGGTGGGATTATGAATCATCCTAAATGGGGTGGGTTTGTTTTATTGATCCATGTATTTATTCAGTCAGTGTTTAGTAAGTACTTAATATATTCTCAGTACCCTGTGAGATTTTGAGGATAGAGAGTAGGTTTTAGTCCCTAATTTTGAGGATTCCATTGATTAGTTGGGAAAACTGTATATATACAGATTATCTTAGAAGATACTGTATTAAGTTGCAGTATAGAATTATGAACATCCTTCTATGAGAATCCTGCCTCCAGGATAGTTACACAGAGAAGTG
>PVHX01032717.1:0-13602 GCA_004024805.1 Geosciurus inauris
GCTTGCTCCCGCTGGGCCTTCAGGAAAGGTTTGCCTTCCTCTGAGGTCTTGCAGCACCTCGCACTTTGCCCATAACCATCGCTGAGATAACCATACTGCCTCATTGTAAGCAGCATATGCCATGGACGTGCCTGGACATGCTGGGGACTCACTAAATTGCTGGCCTTAAGGAACAGCAGCCATTGACTTGCTTAGTCATGCCTGCTTGCAATCAATAAGGGGCTGTAAGGGGCACCTAACCATAGGCCTGCTTAGCAATGACTGGTTACAATTGATAGGGAGCACAGCTCCATGCACGTGCACAAAGAAAGGCCCAGTTGCAATTCTACTGTCTCACGGGACATAACCAATGAACATTGGCTTTTACTGGGTGTAACCTATCACCAGCTCACACCACCAACTTGGAACTGCATTTAAACTGCTTGTCCTGCCACATTGGGGCCTTTGCTCCAAAGACATAAGTGATACTGACCACTTTGCTGTCCGTCCCTGGATCAACCCACCATTCCTTGATGTCCAGCCGGTGGCTAAAGAGAACCACCAGACAAGGACAATGTCTGCTCTTTGGCTAAGAGAAGTGGCGTGGTATCAGAGATATTTTGGGGCTTGTGGTTGCCCTAGGATTGTGTAAGTTGATGGTAGTGTTTAGTTGCCCTAAGATAGTGTGATTTACCTATAGTGTTTAATTAGTGCACACTGAATGCTAGTTGGGGTGCTCCAGCACACTCAACACTTTTTGCATTCATTAATTATATTTGATTATTGTTGTGACTGAACAAAAACTTGCATGTAAAGACCATCTGCTGCCAAGTAATTATTAATTGCGCTGCTTGGGACAGTCATTTTCTTGCCTGTTGCTACTTTGAGACTGACTTCTTTTTTTTTTTTTGGAACTGGAGACTGAACTCAGGGGCACTCGACCACTGAGCCACATCCCCAGCCCTATTTTGTGTTTTATGTAGAGACAGGGTCTCACTGAGTTGCTTAGCGCCTTGCCGTTGCTGAGGCTGGCTTTGAACTCGCAATTCTCCTGTCTCAGCCTCCCTAAGTGCTGGGATTACAAGCGTGAGCCACCGCGCCCGGCTCTGACTTCTTTAACTTTCCATGTAGTGTGCACATAACCCACACTGTAGAAATGTTTTATCAGGCAATTGAAACAAAATTCAAAAATTCAGGGCTATCTCAATTTTTGTCATTATTACTGTTGTTCTGCAGTACTGGAGGTTGAATTTAGGGGAGTCCCCAGTCCCTTTAAATTTTTTTTTTTTTGGTACTGGGGATTGAACTGCCGGGCACTCAACCACTGAGCCACATCCCCAGCCCTATTTTGTGTTTTAAGCAGAGACAGGGTTTCACTGAGTTGCTTAATGTCTCACCCGTTGCTGAGTCTGGCAAAGGCTGGCTTTGAACTTGCAATTCTCCCATCTCAGCCTCCCAAAGTGCTGGGATTACAGGCCACCGCGGCCAGCTTAAAATTTAGATTTTTTTTTTTTAGTTGTAGATGGACACTATATCTTTATATTTTTATGTGGTGCTGAGGATCCAATCCAGTGCCTCACACGTGCGAGGCAAGCGCTCTACCACTGAGCTACAGCTCCAGCCCCCTTTTAAATTTAATTTTCAGACAGGGTCTAAATTTGCCAGGCTGGCCTCCAACTTGAGATCCTCCTGCCTCTGCCTCCCGAGTCGCTAGGATTACATCTGTGCATAATCGCGCCCGGCAATTTTCTTTATTTGTAACCTGCCCTTAATTACAGTGGTATTCGTTTTTTTGTTTGTTTCTTCCCAATTCGCTTGCGTCTGGCCGTGCCTATATTGCCTGCTCTTTACAAAACAAACCCGCGAGAAATCGCTCTCATAGCCTTTGAAAGCAGAAAACACGCACAAGATGGTGGCTGCCGCTCTGCAGCTGCGCGTCTCCACCCACTCAGGGCGGAGGTTCACGTCATGTGATCCTCCCCTGTCCGGCCCCGCCTCCCGCCGCAGTGCCTGACGGGAGGCGGAGAGCGAACGAGGGCGTCGGCCATTTTGTGTCTGTTTCCTGTGGGACGCGGTGGTGGCCGTTGGGTCGGAAAAGTGAGCGATTTATTCCCTCGTTTTTCCTGTTTCTTTTCTCCTCCCTTTAATTTGCCGGTAGGACGCAGCTATGGGTCGCAAGAAGAAGAAGCAGCTGAAGCCGTGGTGCTGATATCCTTTGTCGGTTTGAAGTCAAGGCCGAGCGGGGGTGCCGGTTGATGAGGACTGGGACCTGGAGGCCCGGATTTGGCGTGTGGCGGGCAGCGCCAACGACCTAGGCCCCAGTGTGGGTGGCTTGGTGGCTGGGATTGATGTAGGAAGGTTTCTCAGAAGATGGGGACCCGAGGTCGAGAGGCTCAGGCAGGTGTAGGACTGGACTCGGTGACTCAGGAGGATCTCGTTTGGTGCGAGTGTTGGCCCGCGGGGAGGCGGCCTGGACCCTCCACCAAGGGCAGTGTCTCCGAAGAACTCATACGTCGGTTGTTTGGGTGACGCTTCAACAAAGGGATTTTTTTCTTCCAGTGTAATATGCTAATTGAGTCCATGGAGGATTGGGGAAGAGCTTCCGGAGTTTGTCTCCCACTTATTTATTTTAGTAGGATCGGTTGTTTAATAAAGGTTCAAGTTAGCGCTGGTTTTGCGCACCCCCCCCACCCCCGTGTAGCCCAGAACTAGCTTCCGTATCTCACCCAGAGGCGCCTTGAATGCAAAGGAAGCATTCTCTTATGGGGTGGAGTTTCTTGTAACTATTACCCAACTTTGTAGGACCAAAAAAATGTTTTCTCTTATTAGAAAGGAAAACGGTAAAATGTGGCGTTTTTTTTTTTTTTTTTAGCGCTTTGGCCGGAAGCTTCAGTTTCCTTTATGTTAGTCTCTTGTACTTAAAAAGGTGTGTTAGAGAAATTTATTCATTCTAGTTCAGAAATAGCTTAAAACTGATTACGCGTTTTTAAAAAATGTGCTTATAGGAAAATCTTGAGGGCTAAGAATTCTCAGCATTGTAGACTTAACTCATCAGAGTTAATGCATTCTCTCACACAATAAATTAGTACGAAATTGCAGGCAGTTTTATGGATTGTTCATTCGAAATGCGTCATTATTCACCATGCAGTTAGGTGTTAGACTCGAAATATTGGTGAATTCTTAACATTTCGATTATTTTTATCTCCTATATAGCTAATAAATGAATTTTATATTGAAGTGAATTTTAATTTTTTGTCATAAACTTGGAGACATTAATATGGGAACCTTTTTATGTGCATTTGTAAATGCTGAAATATTGAACAAAAGTCAACATGCCATTTCTATTAAAGAAGTATTTGACAAAATTTTTCCAAATACTAAGATGAGATGTGTTTATTTGGGAGTGGTGTGAAGAGTTGGATTTCTAGGAAATTGGAAATAGACTACATGACGTGTAATCCATATGGTATTATAAATGTGAAAAGCAAATTTTCTATAAAATGCACTTTTGATTTTAATTCTTCCCATGTTTTAATGCTATCCCTGTGATACCTCTTTCATTTTTTAAATAAACTGGTGAGTTCCCACTTTGTTGCCCAGGCTGACTCTAAACTCCTGGGCTCAAGTGATCCTCCTGTCTCAGCCACGGCATAGCCGGGACTTTTGGCACCACTCAAGATTTGTTTGGTTGCGCACTGTCATTATTGTGCTGTCTTTGTACCTTAACAATATTGATCAGGTATTGTAATAGAGATTTTGATGATGAGAAGATTCTTATACAGCACCAAAAGGCAAAGCATTTTAAATGCCATATATGTCATAAGAAATTATATACAGGACCTGGCTTAGCTATTCATTGCATGCAGGTAAGGATTTTTCTTCTGCATATAATTTTTGTCCCCTAATGTTGAAATTGTCCTTGGGAACTGCAGTTTTTTGTTCATTGCAATAAGATAACCCATTTGCTTAAAACGACTCAAATCTGTTCTTTTTCTGTTTGTTTTTCTTTGGTGGTGTTGGGAATGGATTCTAAGGCCTCATGCAAATTAAGCATATGTTCTGGCAGTAAACTACACCCCAGGTTCCCCCAGTCTGTTCTGTAACCATCAATAGGATAAAATGACTTTATGTTTAAAGAAAGTTGATATTTGTACTAATCTTATATTAGTGAGACCTTTTATTCTAGGTTAGATTGGCAATAGTTAGATTACCTTGAGATCAGAGTAGTCTATTGCTAATTACCTGGGGTAGAGAATAAGGATCGGTGTTGTAAATTCTGTGGCCATTCTGGCTGTATAAATTAATATGTAATTAGCTGCCTCACTTACTGCCATTGAGTGATTTATTTGTTGTGATAGGTTGCTTGGGGCTAGGCTTATTCCACAGGTTATTCTAGGACCTATTGGAATGGCAGTATTGTATTTCTAGGTTTTTTGAGTCTACTCGCTATGAGGTAGTGAGAACTTTGTATTTTTATGATTAGCAAGTTTATGTCTCATTTAACATTATTTCTTCTACTTACAAAAATTGTTTTTGGTTGTAGATCGACAAAATATCTTTTATTTATTTATTTATTTTTATGTGGTACTGAGGATCGAACCCAGTGCCTCACGCATGCGAGGCAAGCACTGTACCACTGAGCTACAATCCCAGCCCCTATTTCTTCTACTTTTGCAGAGCTGCCTTCTGTTTTTTGCAGAGCTGCCTGAATTTTTTGCAAAATAAGAGAAATGTGAAATGAGCCAATCCGTCTCTCTTAGGAGCTACTGTTGGTGGGGAAGCAGGAAGACATTGCTCCCCCCAATTTAAGAGTAAATTTATAAAAAGGTTTGGGGATGTAACTTAATGGTAGAGTACTTGCCTAGCAAGAACAAGGTGTTGTGTTAGGTCCCCAGCACCATAATAATTTCTATTTGGCAGGGTAAGGTGGTGCCCACCTGTGACTCTGAAGCCTGAAACAGGAGGGTTGCAAGTTTGAGGCCAGTGTTAGCAATTTACCAGCACCCTTAGTAGCGGGACCTTTTCTCAAAATTTAAAAAAGGGTAGTGATGAAGCTCAGTGATAAAGTGCCCCTGGGTTCAATCTCCAGTACCAAATAACTTAAGTGCTTTATTGTAATCTATTGGAATTCAGTATCTATTTAAAATTAATTGGGAACCTACTACATAATAGGTTCATAGCTGTTTACTGTGGCAACCAGTAATTTCATGTAGCTATTTAACAATGTATTCAGAATTAAGTAAAAATTTTAACATTCTGTTTTCAAGTCACATAGCCATATTTTAAAGTGATTAGTAGCCACATGTGGCTAGTGGATAACTGTTGATAAGGTAGGTATGGAACATTTAATTACAAAAAGTTCTCTTTTTTTAAATTTTTTTAGTTGTAGATGGACACAATATATTTATTTATTTTTATGTGGTGCTGAGGATCGAACCCAGTGCCTCACGCATGCAAGGCAAGCGCTCTACCACTGAGCTACAATCCTAGCCCTACAAAAAGTTCTTATGGAACAACACTGTGCTAGACATTGTTATAGGTACTAGGTATACAGCAGTGAATAAAAATCTGTCATTGTGGAGTTTAGATTTATATGGTGAAGGAATATAATCTCTAGTTTGTCTTAGGGTGATAAGTAAGTGATAGAGAAAACTAGCATAGTGAGGGCCACATGATTGGAAGGAAAGGCCTAAATGAGAAGCTGATTTCTGAGAAGAGACCTGAAAGGAAGTAAGCAAGTTTCCAGGGAACAGGAAATGAAAGGCCTTCACATCAGAATTCTCCTATACTGAAGGAAACAGAAAAGGCAGCACGGTTACTTTTTTCTTTCATTCTGAGTGAAATGGATTTGAGTAGCAATGTAACATGCTCTGATATACTGTTTGTTTACGTACTAGGGATTGAACCCAGAGGCACTTTAACACTGAGCGACATCCCCAACCCTTTTGTGTGTGTGTGTGTGTGTGTGTGTGTGTGTATGTGTATAGTTGTAGATGGACACAGTACATTTATGTTGGGCTGAAGATTGAATCCATGGCCTCTCTCATGCAAGGCAAGCACTCTACCACTGAGCTACAACCCAGCTACCCCCGAACCTTTTTCACTTATTTTGGCACAATGTCTCACTAAGTTGTTTAGGGCCTTGTGAAATTGCTGAGGCTGTTGATCTTCCTCCCTCAGCCTACCAAATTGCTGGTATTATAGGGTTATACCACTGTACCTGGCTGATAAACTTTTTAGAAGGATCATTCTGGCTGGAGGGTTGGAAATAGATTGCAGAGTGCACTGAGACCAGTTAGAGGACCTGAAATATTCCACATGAGTTAAATGGTGATAGATCAAAATTAGTGATAGATTAGATATGGGGTATAAGGAAAAGTGAGGAATTAAAGATGATCTTGAGGTGTTCTGAGCAGTATGAAAAATGACTTCCCATGTAGTGAGAAACTTCAGGAAGAATAAAGATTAGGGTGCTGAGGCGCAGCTTGGTGATAAAGCACTTGTGTAGCATGCCTGAGTCCCTAGGTTCATTCCCCAGTATCACGTGCCCCCACCCCAAAAAAAGCTTAGAAATGAAGACAACATGGTAGTTTTGTCATAATTTTTGAGGTCTATTGAACATCCAGTTGGAGATGTTATGTAAGCAGTTGGATATATAAGTATGGAGTTTAGAGAGGTTGAATTGGAGATGGATTTTTTTTTTCTGGTACTGGGGATTGAACTGGGGGCACTTTACCACTGAGCCACATCCCCAGCACTTTTTTTTTTTTTTGGCACCAGGGATTGAACTCAGGGGCACTCGACCACCGAGCCACATCCTCAGCCCTATTTTGTATTTTATGTGGAGACAGGGTCTTACTGAGTTGCTTATCGCCTTGCCATTGCTGAGGCTGGCTTTGAACTTGCGATTCTCCTGTCTCAGCCTCCCAAAGTGCTGGGGTTACAGGCTCGCGCCATCACGCCCAGCTGGATTTTTTTTTTTTTTTTTTGGGTACCGGGGATTGGACTCGGGAGCACCTGACTACTGAGCCACATCCCCAGCCCTAGTTTTGTATTTTATTTAGAGACAGGGTATCACTGAGTTGCTTAGTGCCTCACTGTTGCTGAGGCTGGCTTTGAACTCGCGATCTTCCTGCCTCAGCCTCCCAAGCTGCTGGGATTACGGGCATGCACAACTGGGTCTAGTGAGATAGAAATTTGAGAGCATGTGGGGCTGAGGCTGTAGCTCAGGGGTAGAGCGCTTGCCTAGCATGAGTGAGGCACTGGGTTTGATCCTCAGCACCACATATAAACAATAAATGAATAAAATAAAGATCCATCAACAACTAAAAAAAAAATTAAATTTGAGAGCATGCAGGATGGCTAGTTTAAACCTTGATAATAGGTGTATTTCTCCTAAGAATTGTAAATTGGATTGAAAAAAGGTACTGGGTGCTCTGTCCTGGACTCCCAACATTTCAAAGTCAGGATATATATAGTTTTTAAGGGGTGGTGCCATGGAAGAGCAGAGAAATAGAATGAAAACTAGAAAGAGATTTCTAGGAATTTGTGCTTTTCCTCAGGTATCTGAGGTACTTCATCCTTTTTTTTTTTTTTTTTTAATGCTGTGGTAGGAATCAAACCCCAGGCCTCACACAGGCTAGACCAGCACTTCACCCCTGAGTTACATCCTAACTTGTTGGTAACTTTTTTTTGACTCAGTGCTTGTATTTGTTTTCACCACAGCCTCTGAAGTAGGCGCTGCAGTTAAGTCATACATACCCTAGCTTTAGGATATTAGTAAGTTAGATGGTTTATAACAGGTTCTCATCAATGCTTGCTCCTATCTTTTTAACCAAGGACAGATTGCTTTTTTGGGGGCAAGGTCCTAAGAAATCTGATTTTTTTGGGAGGATTTTAAGCAAATCATTATTTTTCTTCTAGTATATTTTTATCATTTCTCCTGTCACCCAGAAATGTACTAAAGATTAATGTGTATGAATGTGCTTGTATTTCTTTTTTGAGAGCGGGGGATATGGGGATTGAATCCAAGGATGCTTTACCATTGAGTCAAATCCCTGGCCCTTTTTGAGACAGAATCTCTCTGAAGCTGGCCTTCCACTTGAGATCTTCCTGTCTCAGTCTCCCAAGCCACTGAGATTACAGGCATTTGCCACTGCACCTAGCATGATTGTATTTCTTTGAAGAATATTAGTTGATTCATTGTACTTAATAAGAATAGCACATATTCCAAGGGGAAAAAAAACCTTAGGAAACAGGGTTATTAAATCACTTGTAGTTTATTCATAGATCTTTTAGTTTTAATACAAGGAACAACTGTTAAAGATTAATCAGATACTAAGATAATTTCTGAATTTGATCTGCATGTCACATTTTAAGATTTATAATATAAGTGAGATATGTGTCTAAGGAGAATCCACTTTATTTTGTTTTAGTTTTTTACTTGAGACAGGGTCTTCCTAAGTTGCTTAGGGTCTTTGTTGCTGATATGGTCCTTGAACTTGTGGTCCTTCTGCCTTAGACTCCTAAATTGCTGAGATTACAGGTTACTGAGCTGGGCTTTAACTTTTTAAAATTACATTTCTATTTTTAGATTTAAGTGGTACTTGGCAATCCTAATCTTTAGCCTAAGTCAGTTTGAGCGTACACCAGGATCACTTTGAGAACTGTTTGTTAAAACACAAATCACTGGTCCCATTCAAGAATTTCAGATTCGGGGGGCTTGGGATACAGCTCGGTTGGTAGAGTGCTTGTCTAGCATGCACAAGGCCCTGGGTTTGATCCCCAGCACCACCATTTTTTTTCAGATTCAGGTCTTTGGTAAGAGCCTGAGAATTTGCATGTGTATAATGGGCTTCTGATTATGGTGATAGTCTAGGCAAAATATTTTGATAGTCACTAGCATAAGTAAAAGGCTTTTTGGGTGTAAGGGTGGGCTCCTTAGGAGTTGAACCTAGGGGCATTCTACCACCGAGCTGCAGCCCCAGCCCTTTTTATTTTAAGATGGGGTCTGAGTTGCCCAGGTTGGCTTTTGCAATTGTTCTGCTTGCAATTGTTCTGCTTCAGCCTCTGTGGTAGCTGGGATTATAGGCATCTGCCACCGTAGCCTGGCAGGTAAATGGCTTTTGCTGAAGAAAACCAAGACTGATAAGATAAGGATATATATATATTGTGAATTATTCAGATTTGAGGGTTAGAAACGTGATCTTTCAAGAGCATACAGGGAAGAAAATGTCCTAAACTCCCAGTGAATTAAAATCTTAATTCACCTTAAAATTTCCTCAAAATCTTTCTCTTGGCCTATCAAATAAATTCAGTGACAGGATCATTATTGTGGAAATAAGTTCCTCAAGTAATTATTAGTTATGAGTGGTCTAATTATAAATGTTAATTTTCTTGTTTGTAACTATAAGCCAGTCTCTTGGAAATTTTATTCTAATTTTTTTTTTTTTTCTTTTTAAGTGGTGCTAGGGGTTGAACCCAGGGCCTCCTACATGCTAGGCAGCATCCCTCTGATTCTTTTTTTAAAAAAATATTTTTAGTTGTAGATTGACACAATACCTTTATTTGTTGATTATTATGTGGTGCTGAGGATCAAGCCCAGTCCCTAACACATGCTAGACGAGTATTCTTATCACTGAGCCACAACCCCAGTGCCCCCTCTAGTGCTTAATATAAGATTGTGCTAGATATAAAATTGGGCTGTAGCTCAGTGGTAGAACACTTGGTGTGAAACCCTGAGTTCAGTCTTCAATACCACATACAGAAGAAAGTACATTTCATAATCTTAATTCAGACTTAAAACATCTCTGATTTGGGTAAAATTTGATTAATGAGTAAGGCAATTAAGATTATATGGTGTGGAAGAGTACTTGCTTAGCATGCGTGAGGCCCTAGTTTTGATCCTCAGCACTCCCTCTCAACAAAAATGTTAGACTTGAAAGATTATTTATTGAGATGTTATTATGTGTTAGACAATCTCACAATTGCTTTTTGTGTATTCTTCTATTTAACTCTAAAAATCGTTCTAGAAATTAGCTACTGTGCAGGTGGAGTAATTTGCCCAGTATTAGCAAGCTATTAAGTGGCAAAACAAGGAATGGAAGTCAGATAGTCCTCAGTACAAATTCATTTATTCATTTCACTAAGTGGTCTTTGAGTAATTTGAAATTATTTTTAGATTTTTATGAGGCATTTGTGTTTACTGAAATTTTTGTTTTTAATGTTAGGTGCATAAAGAGACAATAGATGCTGTACCAAATGCAATACCTGGGAGAACAGACATAGAATTGGAAATATATGGTATGGAAGGTATTCCAGAAAAAGACATGGATGAAAGACGGCGACTTCTTGAACAGAAAACACAGGGTAAAAACTAACATTATTATTTTTTTAAATATAGCTTCACTTTAATGAGACTATTACTATTTCGAGTGTAAATTTAATGGTAGATGATAGATTTATTCAGAATTCCAATTTTGAGTTCTGTTTTTTTCCCCTTTACATTTTGGAATTTGAAGCTATGCACTGCCTAGATGATAGAAGTTGTTATTAATCTATTTAATTACTTAGTTTTTTACTTTGAAGAGAATTTTTTATATTATGGAAAGGTCAGACTTCTTTGTCATAGTGTACTTCTTTTTTTTGGTACTGAGAATTGAACCCAGGGCGCTTAACCTGTGAACCACATCCCCAGCCCTTTTTTATATTTAGTTAAAGACAGGGTCTTGCTGAGTTGCTTAGGGCCTTGCTGAGTTGCTGAGCTGGCTTTGAACTCATGATCCTTTTGCTTTAGCCTCCCTCACTACCACTGTGCCCCACTCATGGTTTACAAAGTTGCCAAGGTTGACTCTGAACTTGGAATTCTCTTGCCTCAGTCTCCTGAGTTGCTGGTATTATAGACTCCCAGCTAGAAAGCTTTTTGGGGGGAGAGAGTACTGGAGTTTAAACCAGGGGTGCTTAACTACTTAGCCACATCTTCAGCCCTTCTTATTTTAAGTCACAGTCTAAATTTTTGTGGCTACTCTGGAACTTGGGCTCATCCTGCCTTAACTTCCCAAATTGCTGGGATTACAGGGATTCACCACTATGTCTGACTTAACTGTTTTTGTTTGTTTTGTTTGTTGGGACCGGGGATTGAACTCAGGGGTACTCACCACTGAGCCACATCCCCAGCCCTGTTTTGTGTTCTATGTAGAGACAGGGTCTCACTGAGTTGCTTAGTGCCTCACTGTTGCTGAGGCTGGCTTTGAACTTAGAATTCTCCTGTCTCAGCCTCCCAAAGTGCTGGGATTACAGTTGTGCGCCACTGCACCTGACTTAAAACTGTTTTTAAATAACTTAAGTAAGACTGACTTAGGGTGATCACTTTTACCTTTTATAGGATGTTAATCTTCCCTAATATAGCGTGAAGGCAGGTTTGAATAGTGGAGAAGAATAACTGGATTCTTTGAAGTTAATCCTAAACTTAGCCGGGCGCAGTGGCTCACGCTTGTAATCCCAGCACTTAGGGAGGCTGAGACAGGAGAATCAGGAGTTCAAAGCCAGCCTCAGCAAGGGCGAGGTGCTAAGCAACTCAGTGAGACCCTGTCTCTACATAAAACACAAAATAGGGCTGGGGATGTGACTCAGTGGTCGAATACCCCTGAGTTCAGTCCCTGGTGCCAAAAAAAAAAAAAAAAAAAAAATCCTAAACTTGCTTTTTTTTTTTTTTTAAACTATCAGAAATATTAATTTAAATTTTCTTAGTAGAGAGTCAAAAAAAGAAGCAACAAGATGATTCTGATGAATATGATGATGATGACTCTGCAGCCTCAACTTCATTTCAACCACAGCCTGTTCAACCTCAGCAGGGTTATATCCCTCCAATGGCTCAGCCAGGACTGCCACCAGTTCCAGGAGCACCAGGAATGCCTCCAGGTATCACATGAGGTTTCATAAAATTTAACATTCTTACGATTTTATTGATACAGTATAGAAGTATCAGTTTTTTCCCCTAACTCTTTAATATTAATTGATTTTTTGTTGTTGAAATTCTTATTTGTAGGCATACCTCCACTAATGCCAGGTGTTCCTCCTCTGATGCCGGGAATGCCACCAGTTATGCCAGGCATGCCACCTGGGTAAGAAAACTTTTAATTGCCTTGTGGGCTTATGCCTAGTAATAATGTTTCAACTTGGGTATTACATGAGTTAAATGTTATTTTGCATTTTTGTTCTAGAAGGTATGGGCTCTGTAAGTCTTAAACTTGTTTAATTAAGGGGTCAGTCAGTAAATTTAAGGTATAAATTTGCCTGTGAAGGGAGTAAATTTTTGGGTTTTAGTACATAGGCAGCCATCTGCTTCAATTGCATATGCTGTAATTAAAGTAGTTGGTTGTTATTATTTGAGTTTCTGAGATTCAAAACTGTCCATGACACTGTGTAGTTTTGACAGGAAGCAAACTCTGTAAATGATTTATGTGTTGAAGCATCAAAAGCTAAGATGAAGATGAGGTGCTCATGCCCATCACTTTTACTTAAATATTGTTGGATGTGAGAGGTAAACAATACACTTTCCCACTGTATTTTGAAAATCACAGTTAGATTTTGATTTTGTCATACATTTTCACAGATTGCATCATCAGAGAAAATACACCCAGTCATTTTGCGGTGAAAACATGTAAGCATCTCATTCATAATGTAATTCAGGAGGTATAATCATAATGTCATTTTTTTGTGTGTGTTTAATATCTATTCAGTTGGCTTCTGAAATTTTCTAACCTTCCTCACTAGAATTTAAATTTGCAAGCTGATTGACACAGGTCTCTTAAAAAGAAGGAATTAAAACATCTTTCAGGAAATAGACCCATTAAATAAAGCATTTTCTAAATGTGTATTTTCCCCAAACTGCTGAAACTAATGGGACCTGATATAAGAGAATGTATTTAAGAAAGAGTATATATTCTGACAAACTTGTGTACATAAACGTTCGAATGTGATTGAATTTTCTTGTAGTTAGAATTTATATGTAGAAGTTAAAACTTCTGATATAAGTTCTGAATTGTGGATCTGGGGGTGTTGCTCATTATTACAGTGGGTGCTTAGGGTATGTGAAGCCCTGAATTCAGTCCTCAGCACCAAAGAAACCCCTCTAAAATAATAATACTAAATCAAATTGAAAAACTTGTAATCTTTTAAAAAGCATTGTACACTCATATTTGAAGGTGAGCTTTTAAGGGAAAGAGAATAAATTTTGTTAGTAACTCATGGTTTAATGTTAGATAAATTGCAAATAAAAGTTAGACAATCTGAGTTTGCTTTTGACAATACTAATTTTGGTGATGGGTTTTCCTTGCCCTTCCAAAACAAAAATTCTTACTTCATAGTGTACATTAAATATTTTCTTTTTGAAAAACCTGACAACTCTAAAATAGAAATGTTTATGTTCTGTGAGGATATTTTGCAAGTGGAATAAAAGGAGATTTCGCTTTCCAGTACACATTGTAGAGAGGCCTCCTGTACGTATTAAATTTGTTTTTTTAGTAATTTTGAATGTTTTGTCAACAAAGACTGATTTTCTCCCCTTTACTGATAAACCCAAGAGCTTGTTAGTTTTTTTTTTTTTTTTTTTTTTTTTTTTTT